>CM036243.1:36569487-36684487 GCA_020698575.1 Bostrychus sinensis | reverse complement strand
TCTCGGATCAAGACCAAGTTAAATTACCGAGAGTTTTCTGGGAAGGTTTAAGTGTGCAACACTCACGCTGCACACTTAAACCTTGAGAATGAGAATCAGCACCTCCAAGTTCGAGGCCATGGTTCTCGACCAGAAAATGGTGGCTTGCCCTCTCCAGGTCGGAGGAGTTCCTGCCTCAAGTGGAGGAGTTCAAGTATCTTGGGGTCTTGTTCACGAGTGAGTGAAGGATGGAGCGTGAGATTGACAGACGGATCGGTGCAGCAGTCTGCAGTAATGCAGTCGCTGTGCCGGTCTGTTGTGGTGATGAAGGAGCTGAGCCGAAAGGCAAAGCTCTTGATTTACGGTCGATCTACGTTCCTACTCTCACCTATGGTCATGAGCTTTGGGTCATGACCGAAAGGACAAGATCCCGGATACCAGCGGACAAAATTAATGCACATAACGAAAAATGCACGTCAGTGGCTACATGATTTAACTGATCATCTATATTCTGGACCTTTTTTTCAACGGCTCTGGTCCAAACCATCTCAGTCTGGAAACTTTGTCTCCAAAAACATGAGTTGTTCCTCTGATGGCCTCATTCCTGATGCATCCTTGTCATAAACAAAGAGAACAGAAACATCTACCTACCTTCTGCTGCCTCCTGTCTGTTACTACGAAGCACTACAACACATTATTTTTTTTATATTTGTTTTATGTATTTGCAGCGTTGCGATGATGGTGTACATGGCGGAGAAGTACCAGACCCCGGACCACTGGTACCCAGCCGACCTGCAGAAGCGAGCGCGGGTCAACGAGTACCTCTCCTGGCAGCACATGGGCATTCGGATGTGCGGCTCCAAGATGTTCTGGCTCAAGGTAGGTTTCAGTCATTTTATTGTGACTTTGTTAAGTTTTAAGTTCAAAAGCAACATGGAAAATAAGACTTTGATCGACTTTGATTATTAGAATCACGTGTACTGAGGAACAAGAAGAGGTTTATGAGGAATTCAGGAATTGGGGCAGACAGCGTATTACCTTTGGCTTTTCCCTTGTGGTTAGCACTGTTGCCTCGTAGCATCAAGGTCCCAGGTTTGATTCCCAGACCGTGTAAGATCTTTCAGTATAGAGTTTGCATGTTCTCACTGTGTCTGGGTGGGTTTCCTCAGGGTGCTCAACCTAAAACATGCACAGCAGGCTAATCCTCCAGCTATAGGTTCTCCTGACCAGGATCCTGGCTCAAGACCTGGAGAAGGTCCCCAGTCGCTGCGGCATTGATTGAATAATTTGGCATAGGTTTTCTACCGGATGCCTTTCCTGGCCAACTCCCTTCATTTATCCAGGTTTGGGACCAGCACAATTAGTACACTGGCTTGTGACCCCTTGTAAAATGATTACAAGCTGTAAAATGAAATATCTTACAAAATTACAGTGAAATAAAGAGATGTGTGACCAGTCCAGGGTTGTATTAAGGTGATTATTTTAATAGTAATACCATAGTGTTAAATGCTGTTGTTGTTGGTCTTTGGTCTGTTTACTGGGATTTGCTTTGTCATGGTCCTGACCACGAATGCTGTACATTGGCCATAAAACTGTGGTGTGTGGTTATCAGGTGATATGCGGCTCTATAAGCATTTGTTAAAGAAGCAGAGGTTACAGTCAGCAGTAAGTCACACACACAGAGTATAAAAGAGAGCAGCAGTTTAACTAATGGAGATGAAAGGTTAGCGTGTCTGAGGTAAAAACTGTGAAGGTCTAGATGAGTCTGTTCCTCTGGTCTGTTCCCTTCAGGGGTTTTAACCTTTAACCCTTTCCTTCTCATGTCCTCATTTCTCACACCAGCTGACCTCATGTCCTCTCTCACTACATCCATAAACCTCCTCTCTGGTCTTCCAGCTCCAGCTCTACGTATCGTATACGTATCATATTACTGCAAAAACATATCATTACCCTCCTTTGTACATTTTCAGACCATTTCAGTCACAGCCGTGTTCTCAAATTTGCTTGCTCTGTCATTAACACTTGTAGATGGAATTTCTTGGTGGTAGTAGTGGTGGTAGTAGTAGTAGTAGTAGTAGTAGTAGTCTTCACAGCCATAGCAACAGTAGTAGCTAGAGGTTGACTGATACAACAGGCTGACTTTTGCATTTTTTAGTCAATCGGCAATTGGCCGATTCTTGCACTTTTATGCCAATTTTTGGTCAGGCCTCCATGTGACTGAAGGACCCCAGCCGCCCCAGCCATCTTGTAGCAGTTTGGGCTCTAGAGGCTGGGACACACCGGGGTGATCATTGGCCGTTGGGCACGGTCAGGATGGTTTAACGCCGTTGGCGACGCAAGTTTGTTTGATGAGTTCTGCACCATCGGATGTAGTGGGACACAGTTGGACATAGTTCTGCCTGAGTGAACATGTCGAATCAGCGTCAGGCATCGTGCTCAGTGAGCTCTGATTGGCTGTGTGTCCTGTCCACATTTTGTCAAACAGCTCGAGTTTAACATCAAAATATAAGGAACTTTCTGTTCTACAACTACTTCATTATGTTTCCACATCTGTGACGCTAATGTGCTGCAGTTAGCTTACCTTAGCTTTAGCCTTGTGCTGATGTGCTGCAGTTAGCTTACCTTAGCTTTAGTTTTCTGCTAATGTGCGGCAGTTAGCTTACCTTAGCTTTAGCCTTGTGTTAATGTGCTGCAGTTAGCTTACCTTAGCTTTAGTTTTCTGCTAATGTGCGGCAGTTAGCTTACCTTAGCTTTAGCCTTGTGTTAATGTGCTGCAGTTAGCTTACCTTAGCTTTAGCTTTGTGCTAATGCGCTGCAGTTAGCTTACCTTAGCTTTAGCTTTGTGCTAATGTGTGGCAGTTAGCTTACCTTAGCTTTAGCCTCATGCAATATAATCCTCCTCTGAGGCAAACAGCTGCAATATTAAACTAAATACTTTCATAAAATTAAGAAAATCGGCCCTACCAAAAAAATCGGCATCAGCCAGAAAAACCCATATCGGTCAACCTCTAGTAGTTGTAGTAGTACCATGTTCTCAAATTTTTTGTTTTGTCATTAACACTTTTTTCTCTTTTTTAGTAGCAGCAGCAATAGTAGCTGTAGTACTAGAATAGTAATAGTAGTAGTAATTCACACAGCAGTAGTAGCATGTGTTCAGTGCTTGGCAGGAACACTCATGGATTTATTTCTATATCTTTCTTAGTAGTAGCATAGTATTTGTAGTGGAAGATTTTTTGTTGTTGTAGTAGTGATATTAATAGTAGTAGTAGTAGTAGTAGTAGTAGTGGTAATAGCAGTAGTAATTGAGTAGTAGTGATTCTCGCAGCAGTAGTTGCAGTAATGTTAGTACCATTTTCTCAAATGTTTTTGCTTTGTAACTCCTATGGAGTAAATTTCTAGTAGTAGTGGAAGCAGGAGTGATTGTAGTAGTAGTAGTAGTAGTAGTAGTCTAAGCTTTAGCATTAGTAGTAGCATCAGCGGTAGCACAGTAGTAGTACCACGTTCTGAATTTGTTTGTTTTGTCACCAATACTTGTTAGTAGTCATAGTAGTAGCGTCAGTTGTAGTATTATTAGTAGGGTGTAGTAGTAGTAGCAGCAGCAGCAGTAGTAGTAGTACCATCCTGCCTTGTTATGTACACTCAGCCTCTTCCATGTATTCCTCTGTCTCTCCTCACAGCTGATGCTTCCCGTCGTCTTCAAAATAGAGGTCCCTCAGGAAAAAATGGACGGTGCCATGGAGGACCTGAACTCTGCACTGACTCTGATCGAGGACAAGTTCATTCAGGACAGGCCCTTCATCGCCGGAGACCAAGTATCTCTGGCCGACCTGGTGGCTATTGTCGAAATAATACAGGTGAGACAAAAAGCTTTTGTTTTTTTTGACATGTGCCTGTTGTTTTCTGTTGTTGTCTGAGCCATTTTTCATGGTTATCTCTCTTGGAATTAGGACGTCCGGTTACAGAACCAAAACATCATGTGAACTCGAGCTGTTTTTCAGAAACCATGTGACAATGAGAGAGTTTAGACAGGGTTTAATAATGAACCGATAACAGAATCCTGGCTCAGATCTGGAGAAGGATCACTGCTCCTGACAGGTCGGCCCAGCAGAACTGAAGCATGGCTCAGATGCAGAGATAATGTTCCTTACAGCAGTGTTTTCCAACCTTTTTTGAGCCACAGCAGTTTTTTTTTTGTTGAAAAAATCCTACGGCACACCACCCACCCAATGTTACCAAACAACACTATGTAGAAAAAATATAAGTTTTTGGGTTGTGCAGTGAGTTTAGCAAAGTGTTAGCAAGCTTCAAGAGCTTTTCACTCACTTTTTTTCTCATCAAAGTTGCATGTTTCTCAGTGTGTTCTTGTAGGCACACACATTAGCCTGTGCTCTTGTGACTGGTGTTTTGTTTATAGATGTTGTTTAACTTTACTGTGGACTATGGTGCTCTTTTATAGCTTTTTGTCATACAGCACACATAACAGTCGGTGCTGTCGAATCCCTGGTAAATCTAAATGCGCCCAACAGATAACTTCTACTGTATTGCCCTGGGCTCACCACTTTTGGTTTCTTTTCTACTAAGGCCTTCATCTGGTTCAGAAGTTTGCTCAGGAACAAGTTTGGAGTTTCCATTTTTCCTTTGCAGATATTTATACATGGCTGCTGGCAGGTGACTGCTACACCTGCTGCCACCCCCTAGGACAGGGCTGCTCAACAGGCGGCCCGGGGCCCACTTGAGGCAGGAGCTCTCCTCTGACCTGGAGAGGGCGAGCCACCATTTTCTGGTCGAGAACCATGGCCTCGGACTTGGAGGTGCTGATTCTCATCTCAGCCACTTCACACTCGGCTGCAAACTGCCCCAGTGCACACTGAAGGTCCTGGTCTGATGAAGCCAATAGGACAACATCATCTGCAAAAAGCATAGATGAAATCCTGTAGTTCCCAAACTGGACTCCCTCTGGCCCCTGGCTGCACCTAGGAATTCTGTCCATAAAAACAATGAACAGAACCGGTGACAAAGGGCAGCCCTGCCGGAGTCCAACATGCACCGGAAATAAGTCCGACTTAATGGCAATGTGGACCAAACTCCTGCTCCAGTCATACAGGGACCGGACTTAGTAGAGGGCCTCGGACCCCATACTCCCAGAGCACCCCCCAAAGAACGCTACGAGGGACACGGTCGAACGCCTTCCAGGTCCACAAAGCACATGTGGACTGTGGGCGAACTCCCTCGCACACCCGCTAGAGGGTGCACAGGAGGATGGCCCCATGTCGTCCTTTAGGCTGGGCCCGGTCGGGCTCCGTGGGGAGAGACCCAGCCACCAGGCGCTCGCAAGCGAGCCCCAACCCCAGGCCTGGCTCCAGGGTGGGGCCCCGGCTGTGCCATACCGGGCGACGTAACTGTCCTCGTTAGTTTGGTCCTCATAAGGGGTTTTGTGAACCGCTCTTGGTCTGGCCCGTCACCTAGGACCTGTTTGCCATGGAAGACCCCACCAGGAGCATTAAGTCCCCAACAACATAGCTCCTAGGATCATTCGGGCACTCAAACCCCTCCACCACGATAAGGTGGCAGTTCAAGGAGGGGTGCCACGGCACAGTGGTTGAAAATCAAGGTCCTACAGGGACAATAAAGCCTACCTTACCTCACCTTCGTTATTTGATAAAAAGAAATTGTTATTATTTATTAGCATTTGTTTGTCTCATAATAAATTGTAAAGATCTGACAGAGTGAATGTTTTTCCCCGCTCACAGCCTGTTGGCGCCGGGCTGGACGTGTTCGAGGGCCGACCGAAGCTGAGTGCGTGGCGGGACCGTGTGGTGGCAGCCGTGGGGAAGGAGCTGTTCGACGAAGCCCACAAGGGGATCCTGTCTGCCCAGGACGCCGTCAAAAAGGTCGACACCAGCAAGATGGAAGGGCTTAGAGCTCGCATCATTGAGGATCGTTCCTCTGAGGAAACCTCATTCATAAACCTCAGTCCAGTTAGACAGTTACAGCTACTTCTTACTTTTAATAGCTATATAGATTTTTATTATCTGTATCTGACAGTTATTAAAGTATACACCACTGTTCTGATGTTTATGTGCTACAATACTGATGCATAAAGAAAAGTCATTATTAAAGGAAATATAAAGACTTTGTTACTGCTAACTGTGTCTGTTTCTGTCTTAATGTTAGTGTAGCATCTGCAAGAACATTTTATTTTAGACAGGTGCGACTGGTGTCCTCTAGTGAATGAAAATGAGAGTGAACGTGCCCCAGGACACTGTGAAGATTAAGGTGTCAGGCCTGTTTATCACATCACAGCGATCATAGATCAGTTTAAATCTATCCAAATACTTCAGAGGTCATGTTGTCTTATGCTGAAGAGGAAATGCCACTGAAATGTTTCAACAAGACAATGAACCAAAGCACGCAGTAAAGAGCAGCATCTTGGTTCAGGACCAGACAGATTAACTTTACAGAGCGGCCAGCACAGTCCCCAGACATTAACTCTACCGAAAACCTGAGGGCTGACATTAAAAATGCTGTTTCTGAGGCCAAAACAAGAAATGCAGAGGAATTGAGGAATGCAGTCCTGGGCTGTGATACCTGCAGAAGTTAGAGGACTCACAGATGAAGAGCAGCTCTCAAAAACCATGGTTATACAACTGAATATTAGTTCAGAGATCCACAGGCAAAGCATTTTCAGTTTATACAGTAAATGTTTGAGTTTGTTAAGATATGTGCAGACCTGCTATTTTTTGGATCAGCCTAATATTCCTTTTTTCTTTACCTTCTGTAAAGGAAAAACAAATTTGATAATTTTTGGTTTGTGTTTTGATTTGAAAAAGAATGAGCCGTGTCCACAATGCATTTCCATGTATCAAAATTAAAACTAAAATAAGGATTTTAAGATTTACTGACTTCAATCCACACACTGCTGTTATTTTGAACACAACTGTATCTCTTTAATCTGTTTATCGTGGCTGCGGTTGGTGGGTGAGATACAGTATATCACGCAGCAAGTGAACATTTTGTGCTCAAACTTTGAGGACAAAATGTTCTTTTGCTGCCTAAGTGAACGTTATAGACAATAAACAAAAAGAATGGATACAGAGTGGCGTTTATGGAAACCAAAAGTCCAGGCCATCTGAACTCTTAATGATTTTATTTATTCATACTTGATCATAAATGATAGAAGCAGGGCAAAAATGGGCAAGTGTAAAGGATTTGATCGAGTTTGACTACGGCCAGACTGTGATGGCTACAGACGACAGCAGAGTGAGCACCTGTCCCACTTTTGTTGGACTGCTGTTAGCCCTCTGTCTCTCCGTCCCACTGATTACGATAATGTCCCTCTTTTTCACTGGAGCTCAGTGGATCTTATAGAAACAGAGATTCAAGTTAAGAACAGCAAGGTCAGGTCTGTATTGTGTAAAATGTTGAATAAATATTTGTATGCGTCCTCTCTGTGGTTGAATATATGTTTGTTGTGTGTCTGCCCCTGTGTTTCAGGACAGGCCTCTCCTGGAGCTGGGGCTGGATTGTTTTGAGAATATGCAGACTGAGAAATTAGATTTTTTTTTCTGGTCCTATTTTATTCCAATGAATGAAGTCTCAGTAAAGGGATTACTTTGCAAGATGTGCGTTTTTGGGATGAAAACATCATCCTCTAAATTTAAAAACTTGTATCTCAGTACGTTGGTAAGTTACATTTGTAAATCAAAACATTTTGTTCTCCAGTGCATCCCATCAAATCACACAACCCTAGACCAGTGTTTCCCAACCAGGGGTATGGGGCCCCCTAGGGGTATGGGAGCAATTTGCAGGGGTATGTGGAGTTATTTCATAATTTTCTTTGACAAGATGATAAGAAAATATTTGCACTGTTTTCACACAGCACTTTTGAAACAAGCTCCAGTGTCTCCCTGTCTGATGAACAGTGGGTAAAACTACTAAAGATTATTTTAACATTTATTTTGGGGGGTTTAAAGGCTTGTTTCAGTTTAAGATTATATATTTTTATTTTTTAAATGTATGTCTAACATAAAATATATAGTAAAATAGGTAAATGTATAGGAGGTTATATATTTGAATATTTTTATTTAATATTTTAATTTTAAAGGAAGGCAGATTATTATTATTTTTATTTATTTGTCTTGAATTTGAGTTTAAATGAAAAAACAATTAGTATTTACAATAAAGTGTCTTTGTACTGTAACACAGATTTTTAAGATTTAACTTTTTATTTTTTTAAAGAATAATTAACACTCATATGAATGAGGGGGTAAGACGAAAAGCCCGGGGTGTACACAGGACAAATAAGTTTGAGACCCACTGCCCTACAGACGCCTGGGTCAGAGCGACTCCAAAAGCTGCTGCTCTTGTGGGACGTTCCCGGTCTGCAGGGGTCAGGATCTGTCAGCGGCTGTCCCAGGAACAGAGGCGATGCAGGTGAGGGGCGAAGGCTGAGGTCCGCGCGCTGAAGAAGTTAACGCTGGTTCTGACTGAAAGGAGTCAAAATACAAGGGACAGAGCAGTTTGTGTTGTATAGAGGCTGTGTATTAGACAGGAGTTGGTGTTTGTACTGTCCACTAGGGTGACCACCAAAAAAAGTGCAAAAAGAGGGACAAGTTGTATGATTTGGTGGGACAAGGTGAGACAGACTCGAGAAATAAATCTTTTGATAGACAAATCTAACTTACCAACTTACTGAGATACATGTTTAGTCAATTTAGGACCATTTGAAGTGCTGTTTTCATCCCAAAAACACATGTTGCAAAGTAATGTCTCACTGCAGGGGACTCCAGCCTGTTACAGCCACGTTACACGTACCTCCCCATAGGCTTTATTAATCGCTTTAAGCTTGATTAGTTAAATTTGATTCATTTCTTGGTGAACCAACTTGTGCAAGTATCCAGTCAAATTCATAGGTGCCCATCCCTTTCTTACACAAAGTTATTATTTGTCAATTAGTTGTCAATCAAACAGTTGCTTGATGAGTCAGTAGCGATATGAGATCAACTACAGTATTTGCAGATTAGGAGTTTCACAAATGTAAATGAAAAGTGTACCAGTTAGGGCTGCAACGATTCATCAAGTTATTCGAGTAATTCGATTAGTAAAAAGCTTCGATTAAGATTCTTTGAACTCGAAGCTTCGTGTAATTAATGTAAATAAAACTGGAACGGAACAAAGTTTCTGCACAGTTAATGCACAACACACTAGCCACAGTAAGGCAGTGGTTGGGCTATAAACTGAATAAATTTGAGTTGTAGTTCGCATTTTAAATGTAGATATAAACTGCGCTCAGAACAGCACCACTGTGAAAGTGGTTTTAGGGGAAACGGCGTCCTTCAAGCGTCGCACTGTTTGGCTAATGCTACAGCTAACACACAGGCTAATGCTACACCTAACACACAGGCTAATGCTACAGCTAATGCACAGAGCAGCTTAAATACTGACTCTGGAGACCCTGCAGACAACAAAAACACTAATAATCACAGAGAAAGTATTCTTATTACCTCTGTAAAACCTTTGTTCAGTAGGTGGCAGCAAACTGGCAGAAATGAACAGCGTAGTGTGATGTGCAATCCGCTGCGCTAACTTGCGATCTTTGTTTATGTAGCTATGCTAATTAGCCGTGTGGGCTCAGTGGTGTTTAGCGTCTTTAACAGGCCCCTGGTGTATAAATGATAACAGATATCACTTTTAGAAGCAGAGAGGGTTACAACTAAAATACTTTTTAAACTGTGAGGGGAATGCACACCTCTGCAGCTTTTGCATTGTTTTGTATAGGCATTTACAAATATTCTGATTAAATATATAATTAGTATATAATAATGTAGCCCAGTATAAGTATGTATAAAGTATAAGTAAGTATATAATTAGTAGACCATATCATAATGTATAATAATAAAACCTACATTTACAAAGCTATTTGCAGTGTAATGCATTAAAATGTGAAAAAACACTTCTTAATGTTAGACTGGCAGATGTGCATTAAAATGTGTTACTTTTTAAAATATGCAGACACACAAGAATATCTCTTATTCGATTACTCGATTAATCAAACAAAATAATCGATAGATTACTCAATTACCAAAATAATCAATAGCTGCAGCCCTAGTACCAGTTACTGCATACAGACAGACAAAATGCACACAGCTCAACACAAACATTTTGTTTTAATCTAAAATGTGAGTTGTGGACACCAACATTTTGTAAATGTCCAGGTAAATGTTAGGGAGAACAAAATTAATTTTTCTTTTGGATGAAAGTGCCAAAAGAAACCTGGCCACTGTCCTTGGTGAGGCCCATAGTTACTGGGATAGGCCCCTGTAACTGTGGAGGTCATCAGTAGCTCTCTGCCATTTTTATTTGGTAAAAGTAGCTCTCAGGGGAAAAAAAGTTGGAGACCCCTGTCTTACTGAGACTTTATTGAAAAACTGAAAAACTTTATTAAAACACTGTTATTATAATGACTAGAGCCTAAATCTACTATTACAAGTGGTTTAACAATAAATTCTCAAATATTCTTATGTTGTACAACAATATAGTTCAAAAATCAACATTAGATATTACCATTGTACTTATAAACCAAATGAATTAGCTTTAAAGTGGTAATACAGTAAAGTTCAGTGCATAATGAAAACACATTAAAAATAACATGAAATTGTTTTTGAGTGTCTTTGCAATACACACATTTAAAATAGCTCTTAGTTTTATCAGTTTTACATTCTCAAAACAATCCAGCACCAACTCCAGCAACACACCAACCATATCTTCAACCCACAAATATTTATTCTACATTTTACACAAGGAACACCGAGCTTAGCTTGTTGTTCTTAACTTAAATCTCACTTTTTATAAGATCCACTGAGTACCAATGAAAAAGTGGGACATTATCTGAATCAGTGGGACCGAGGGACAGATATTTAAATAACTGTGCAGTCCAACCAAAAGTGGGACAAGCACTCACTCTACTGTTCACTCACTTGTCAACTGATAAACATGACTTAATGTTTTACGCAGATTTTCTTCACACATGCACACAGCTTAATAAAATATATTTACAATGAACCCACCACAGCCTAAGCACCGAGTCTGAGCAGAGCTAGGCCTCAGTGGAGTCCTCTGTAGATTTGCATGTTCTGTGAATCTTTAAACGGGGCAGGGCATTGAGTGTAGTTTCAGACAAAGCCTCGTTTCTGGGCTGGGACAGAGGAGCGGGGCAGTCAGGCCGGGACAGCTGGGTTACTGTTGTGTAATTTGAAAGCATGTGAAAGATAACGCCTCCTCTGGGACCTGCAGAGGCCCGAGTGTGCGTCCTAAAGAGAGACAAACTATTTCCTCTTCTGCTGTCTCCAAATGCAGTTTATCAGCAGCAATGGCACTCATCTCTGGCTGAAGGAGGTCCAGGACTAAACCAGGACTAAACCAGGTCTAAACCAGGACTAAACCAGGTCTAAACCAGGTCTAAACCAGGTCTAAACCAGGACTAAACCAGGTCTAAACCAGGTCTAAACCAGGACTAAACCAGGACTAAACCAGGTCTAAACCAGGACTAAACCAGGACTAAACCAGGACTAAACCAGGTCTAAACCAGGTCTAAACCAGGTCTAAACCAGGACTAAACCAGGACTAAACCAGGTCTAAACCAAGTCTAAACCAGGTCTAAACCAAGTCTAAACCAGGTCTAAACCAGGTCTAAACCAGGTCTAAACCAGGACTAAACCAGGTCTAAACCAAGTCTAAACCAGGTCTAAACCAGGACTAAACCAGGACTAAACCAGGTCTAAACCAAGTCTAAACCAGGTCTAAACCAAGTCTAAACCAGGTCTAAACCAGGTCTAAACCAGGTCTAAACCAGGACTAAGCCACCAAGTACAACCTCAGAAAACGTGCAGCTCTTAAAAGGGAATAAACCAGAAATAAACCAGATTTAACCCAAACTAAACAGAAACTAAACCGGGTCTAAACCAGGGATAAACTAGAACTAAACCAGGTTTAAACTGGGACTAAACCAGGTCTGAACGGGGACTAAACCAAAACTAAACCAGGATTAACTCAAACTAAACTAGAACTAAACCAGGTCTAAACTGGTACTACACTAGAACTAAACCAGGGCTAAACCAGGACTAAACCAGTGAGTACAACCTCAGAAAATATGCATCTCTTAAAAAGGAATAAACTAGGGCTAAACTAGAATGAAACCAGGATCAAACCAGGTTTAAACCAGGTCTAAACCAGGTCTAAACCAGGACTAAACCAGGACTAAGCCACCAAGTACAACCTCAGAAAATGTGCCGCTCTTAAAAGGGAATAAACCAGAAATAAACCAGGATTAACCCAAACTAAACAGAAACTAAACTGGGGCTAAACCAGGGATAAACTAGAACTAAACCAGGTCTAAACTGGTACTACACTAGAACTAAACCAGGGCTAAACCAGGACTAAACCAGTGAGTACAACCTCAGAAAATATGCATCTCTTAAAAAGGAATAAACTAGGGCTAAACTAGAATGAAACCAGGATCAAACCAGGTTTAAACCAGGTCTAAACCAGGGATAAACTAGGACTAAACCAGGACTAAGCCACCAAGTACAACCTCAGAAAACGTGCAGCTCTTAAAAGGGAATAAACCAGAAATAAACCAGGATTAACCCAAACTAAACAGAAACTAAACTGGGGCTAAACCAGGGATAAACTAGAACTAAACCAGGTTTAAACTGGGACTAAACCAGAACTAAACCTGGTCCATACCTGTACTAAACCAGGTGTAAACCAGGACTAAACCAGGTCTGAACGGGGTCTAAACCAAAACTAAACCAGGATTAACTCAAACTAAACTAGAATTAAACCAGGTCTAAACTGGTACTACACTAGAACTAAACCAGGGCTAAACTAGGACTAAACCAGGACTAAACCAGTGAGTACAACCTCAGAAAATATGCATCTCTTAAAAAGGAATAAACCAGGTCTAAACCGGGTCTAAACAAACTAAACAAAAGGCTTAAACCAGGGCTCAAGCACTAAATCAGAATAAAAAAAAAACAAAAAAAAAACAGGACTCAGGACCAGGATTAATCGAAACTTAACCTGAGCGAAACCAAAACTAATTCAGGGCTAAACCAGGACTAAACCAGGTCTAAACCAGGTCTACACCAGGTCTGAATCAGCAAGTAGAATATGAATCCCTAAATAAGGATTAAACTAAAACTAAACCAGAACTAAACCAACAGTAAACCCATAAAAATGTCAAAACCAGCGATAAACCAGTACTAAACTAGAACTAAACCACCTAATACCACCTAGAAAACTATAAATAAGGAATAAATTATAAATAAACCAGGACTAAATGTCTTCTTCTGTCTGATAATGCAGTGTATCAGCAGCAAACACATTCCACTGAGTCTAAATAAAGTCCAGTTTTCTTGGTGTGACAGTGGTGGCTTTGTGATAAAACGGGCTATGTCTATAATTTCTGTTTGTGGGGAGGATACAAATAAAGAATCTGCACATTCTTCTTTCACACTGCCCACCATCAGATTGCTACATAACAAATGATTAATGCACAACAACCTCAGCTGACCTCAAACAGGATATGTTCTGCAAAATGGGCTTTTCCTCTCTTTCTCCAGTGCTATAATGTTGTCAATCAGAAACAAACCTGGACGTGGGTTTTAATCCTGTATTCTCTGGCGCTAAAACGGCTTCATACCAAAATCTTAAGAAAGTAAAAAGCTTATTTTCCTCTTTTTAAAGGTTGTAAAACTTGCTGCTGTTCTGGAGGAGACCAAGACTGGTTTAAAAATATGAATAAATACAATAATACTTCACACTGAACATTGAGCTAGGTGTGAAACTTTAAGAACCACTGGGATATGCAGTTACAAGGATTATTTTTTATTCAGTGTTTGACCTCCTCCTGCTGCTCGGGTCCTGACTAAAACCAGGAAGTACGACCATATTAGTCCTGTCCTCAGGTCTCTGCACTGACTTCCTGTTGCTCAGAGAACAGACTTTAAAACATCTCTGCTCGTGTACAAGTCTCTCCATGGCTTAGTACCACAGTACATCTCTGACCTGTTGGTCCCATATGAACCATCTCAGACTCTGAGGACCTCAGGGACAGGACTCTGCTGGTCCCAGAGTCAGGACTAAACTCGGTGCATGCCACCTACGTATCTGTGTCATGCACCCTGAGGTCTGAGCGGCTCTAATGGGTGCAGTGTTGATTGGATTTAAGTCAAAACCAAAACTAAACCAGGATTAACTGGTACTACACTAGAACTAAACCAGGACTAAACCAGGACTAAACCAGGGCTAAACCAGGACTAAACCAGGACTAAACCAGTGAGTACAACCTCAGAAAATATGCATCTCTTAAAAGGGAATAAACCAGAAATAAACCAGGATTAACCCAAACTAAACAGAAACTAAACCAGGGATAAACTAGAACTAAACCAGGTTTAAACTGGGACTAAACCAGAACTAAACCTGGTCCATACCTGTACTAAACCAGATGTAAACAAGGACTAAACCAGGTCTGAACGGGGACTAAACCAAAACTAAACCAGGATTAACTCAAACTAAACTAGAATTAAACCAGGTCTAAACTGGTACTACACTAGAACTAAACCAGGACTAAACCAGGGCTAAACCAGGACTAAACCAGGACTAAGCCACCAAGTAAAACCTCAGAAAATGTGCAGCTCTTAAAAGGGAATAAACCAGAAATAAACCAGGATTAACCCAAACTAAACCAGGTCTAAACTGGGACTACACTAGAACTAAACCAGGACTAAACCAAAACTAAACCAGGATTAACTCAAACTAAACTAGAATTAAACCAGGTCTAAACTGGTACTACACTAGAACTAAACCAGGACTAAACCAGGTCTAAACTGGTACTACACTAGAACTAAACCAGGATTCTCTTATTGTGTGAGGGATGTTATTCCAAAGTTTACAGCCTATGACTGAAAGGACTGACTGTGCAGAGGTGGTACGTCTATAAGGAACCTCACAATCACCTCTAGGTGTCGCTCTAGTGGTTCTCCCAGAGGTAGGTTTTTGTTTAATGTATTTGCTTAATGGTGGTGATGTGAGTCTGAGTCTGGTGTGAGTTACTGTTTGTAATTCTTGTCTATGTACTTTTAACTTTTTTTTTTTTTTTAATGACTTTCCTTGCTCCCAGTCCCACTTAGGGTGACTACCTGTCCCTCTTTGGGTTGTACTGCACAGCCATTTAGTCCTCTGTCCCTCCGTCCCACTGATTAAGACAACGTCCCACTTTTTCATAGGTGCTCAGTGGATATTATATAATATTTGTTGGCGTCCCATTTTGTGTGTTGCTGCCCCTCTGTTTCAGGACAGGCCTCTCCTGGAGCTGGTGCTGGTTTGTTTTGAGAATATGCAGACTGAGAGCTTTGATTTTTTTTTTCTGTTCCATCCATTTTATTCCAATGAATAACGTCTTAGTAAAGACATTACTTTGCAAAATCTGTGTTTTTTGGGATGAAAACAGTGCATCATTTGTTTTATAGCTCCTAAACTGAAGCAGCTTGTATCTCAATAAGTTGGTAAGTTAGATTTGTTTATCGAAAGATTTATTTCTCGAGTCCGTCCCACTTTGTCCCATGAAATTGCACAACTTGTCCCACTTTTTATACTTTTTGAGGTGGTCACCCCAGTCCCGCTACAGCACATGTCCAAACACATTCTCAGGGTTTACACAGTGAGTGGACAGCAGCTCTCTTTAGGCGTCACTAAAGGTTCGAGACTAAGTATCATGCTGCCATCTGCTGGGCATAACTGGTTATGCCTCGTTTTCTTTCAGCTCTTCCCGTTCAGAGGAGTCCACAGTGAATCCTCTGCCTCCGCCTCTAACCCTCTCCTCTGCATCCTCTGTCTCTACATCCATAAACCTCCTCTCTGCTCTTCCTCTAGGCCTCCTGCATCCTTCTGCACCATTTATTCACTGTCCCTCCTCTGCACATGTCCAAAACATCTCAAATCTGACTTTACAACCAAAAACATGAACTATTCTATCCATCCTCTTTATCCTGTTCCCCTTTTATTGCAGAAGCTGGGACTCTGCCCTGAATGTACATCATCTCTGTCCCATATAAACAGTTTATTTTTATTTGGGTTTGGAGAAGTGGGTCAGTGTGTGTTTGCTGATGGGAAACAGAGCAGCCTTTGACCACAAGTGTATTTAACATTTAGAAATAAAGATAAGGACGGACACAAAATGACACAGTGGAGGGTCACCATGCGGCTCACCCAGGAGCAGCTAAGGAAGGTTTATGAATTAATTGTGCAAAATATAAAAAGTTGTGGTCTACACTTAATGTGACGGTACGCAATCTTTTCTTTAAAGCCATTGTAGGTAATAGGGTTTTTAAACATATTTTGTCATGAAATTAAAAACGTTTTTTACCAATAAATAGCCCTCAAAACAGTGAGTGGGTTCAGATAAAAACAAATTAAACTACTATCTGTATTGTTTATTTAAAAAATAATTACCTTTTTATAAAATTGTATCCAGACCGAAACAGCTCTGTATGATCATTGTTGGGAGCGGCTGCCACTCAGCGTCTGACCGTGCACCTGCTGCACTCACAGCAGGAGAAGGAGTCTTCCTGGGAAAGCAGCAGATCCCTCCTGCACCCACTGTTGCCTTCGTTAGAAAAACAAAAACTCTTTTAGAGAAAGAAGAAAACAAAAAGAGGTTAGACCGAGAAAGAGCTAAAACTAGAGTGAATACTGGAGTGGCATCTGATCGGTGGAGAGAGCTCCGGGAACGAATGGGGCTCAAAACAGATGCTATGGTCGCTACGTTTCTTTTAAACCGGTGAGATTTATATTTATAAAACAGTGCCTACCTAATGGTAGCATTAGGGCTTCAAATGCAGCCCACGAATGCGGCCTTCCTTTCCCGCTGAACGAAGGCTGCATCGGGTGCATCCTTCACGGCCCAACATATCCCATGATGCACTGCGCGCTGCTTGTCTGACGTTCGAAGATGGCCGAGGCGGAGAGAGCTGCTCAAACTCCTCCAGGAGTAAATTAAACAAAATAAAAAATTAAATAAGTGTAATTTCTGGCTCCATTTCTGCTCATGTGACCAATGAATGAAGTGAATTAGCGAGCAGCTGAGGTTCTGGTTGCTAGGCGACAGCGGTGCAAACGTGAGAGGAGGAGCAGCTGTTGACGTACGCTCCGTGGACCGGACCGTCTCATTTCGGCTCGGCCTTTGCGGTCCACGAAGGCCACAAGAAGGAGTCGCCTCCGTGGACCGCGACCTTCAAGGCTGCAGCCGTTGAACTGGGACACAGCTTGTGTTACTAGCAACAACTGTTGCCGACCATGTTTCCACTCATCCTGTGTCCAAACCAAACAAAGCAGATGAATTCTAACTACAGATCTGAACACTAGAGACCTTAGAGATGGTGTGTACCAAAAATCCTCCTCCTAGCTTCATGTTTACTTTCATAAGCGTCTGTTTGAGACTTAGGCAGAGGCTGAGCTCCTCTTCAGGTGGTGAGATTAAACGTGTTAACAACTCACTGACGCTGCAGTGGAGCTCGGTTGGCAGAGCTTGTAGAGCTTGCAGAGTGACTACAGCTCACTTTAGTGTTGTGTGTTTGAGTCCGTACTCTATCTCTCAGCAGTGTATCATGGACTGGGTCAACTTTCAGAGGATTTTGAACCACGCCATGAGACTGAGCCAAAATCAGCCAAAATCTACAAACACAAAATGAACTGTGGACATGGACTGACAGTAAATGGAGCTGATTCTCGGATCTGACTTAAAATCTCATCTGTTTTGGGCCAAAGCACAAACAAACCCGAAGCCCAGTTTCTTCTGATAATATTGACATGATCTATTGCATAATGCTCCCTAAAATATAATGATCTGGCTGTTTTTCATCTTACTCATTAACGAAAAGAGCATTGCATCATTTTGTCTGCATAAAACTGTGTTGGGTGCATCCACACAAACATCTCCTCAGAGACAGAGACCACGACAGACAACCTCTCGTCTGAAACAGGTAACACTCAAATACTAAACACGCTGGGTTGGCTAGAACCACTTTACATTTTTGTAAACATACTTTTACTGTTCTTTGGTTAGAGTTTGTGTGGAAAAAAGCAACTATTTTCTCTCTGATGGTATGGAGGGTGGTGCACTTGACTCATGACATCAAGGCAGTGGTGGAAGAAAAACTCAATTTTTTTTACTTAGGTAAAAGTACAGATAAAGGAGCAAATATTTATAAAAATATTTAAGTAAAAGTATAAAAGTACTTACTTTTAAATGTACTTGGAAGTAAAAAACTTAAAGTATTTCACACAGACTCATGAATGAGTTAAATGTGAGGGATTTTGCTGATTCCAGATGAAATGAACAAACTGCTGCAGTAGAAGAGACTGAATCTGTCTCTGAGCTCTTCTGTCTTTATTATTCTGATGTTTCTAAAGCAGTACTACTTTACTGCATCTGTTATATTTATATTTTTATATATTTTATCAGTACTGTGTTTCTACAATGAGGCCATGACAAAAACACATTTAAACCAAAACTCAAAATATTTTGTACATCAAGCCAATTCGTAAAAGTAGTGGAGTAAAAAGTACGGATACTTGCTCTAAAATGCAGTGAAGTAAAAGTAAAAGTACCCTTTATAAAATTTACTAAAGTAGAGTACAGATACATGAAAATTGTACTTAGTAAAGTAACTAAGTACTTTAACTTGGTTACATTGCACCACTGCATCAAGGAGTAACAGTTTTTGTTCAGCTTTGTTCCTGATTCACAATTCACAGTGTAGTTTTTTACTCATATTGGTTTAGTTTAAGTGTAACTGAGTCAGCAGACACAACTTTATATTCACACATCTGATGAATCTCAAATCTCTCTCCTTCAGGTCACAAAACATCAACAACTACAGCAGCGAAGGTGAGCGTCCACAGTCTTTTAAATGGTTTTAAATTTAAATGGTTTAAAGCTTTAAGAGCTCTTCATTCTCTTTGAGCCCATAAGTGACAGCAGAGATGAAGATTGACCAGAATATCCAGAGCTATACCTTTTGGGTCATCTCCTTCTAAATTACAGCAGAGATAGTTGTTGTTGTTGTTTATTTTGGGGGGGGGGGGGCTTTTTTCTTGGGGGTGGGGGGCATCTTTTGTGTGTGTTTGTGTGTGTGTGTTACATTTAAGCTTATAAATAATCTCAAATTTGCTAAATAAGCTTATAAAAGTAGTACATGCCCATGGCCTGCCATTTTTTCAAGAAAGCTGTAGTGCATTGTGGGTGATTTTGGCCGATGGAAGGCAGCGAATGATCCACTGATGTATCCTTGGTGAATTAGCCACATGTGAGCCAAACGGAGGACATCTGCCTGGGAAGGACATGAACATTGGAACACACCTTGGGCGACAGGAGATGAGGTGGATGCTTCCTGTGATGTAATCAAGGCAAGGAAAGGTACCTGGGCTTTGAGAAACACCCACAGTATCTGTCTGCAGCCTTGCAGCACTGCCTGGTTATGCCCCCTCTACTGGTTGCTAGGGTTACAGTCTGCTTCTGTTTTGCACGGAGCTGTAAATGGACAGCTGTGACATAAATGTGAAAACATTTAACACAGTTATCATGAAACAACATTTTATTTTAAGTTACTTTCAGGTGAGAAGAAGTGATGCATGAGAGCTCCCCGCCAGATACCACAGCTTCTAAAATGTTTAGAGTTATCCAACCGTTACATTTATGGATGCTTCAATAGATTCATTTTTATTTATATTGCCCAATATTGCAGCAGTGGTTTTAAGGCTTTACAGGAACAGATGTAAACAAACAGTACATCCCTGTCCTTAGGCCTCCTTCTTGGTAATTATAAACTATTAAATAAAACCTAGCCATGGGAAAAATCTCAGGGAGAACCACATGAAGGAGAGATCCACTCTCAGACAGGCTATAGATGTGTCCAATTTTACACCAGATGCCCTTCCTGATGTAATCGTCTGGGCTTGGGACTGGCACAAACACTACACTGGCTTGTGACCCTCTTTGGATTAAAGAGAGTTTGTACATTTTTATTGCAGAACAAAGCTCCAGGAGGGAGTAATGTTATTGTGGAGCAGATTAGATTATAATGGGCTGTCCAGGTCTGGTTGGTTCATGAAAACTCTGACATTTTCTCATCACAAACGTTTGTGTACATAAAGGTGCAGTTACAGAGGAGCTCCTACACTCAGCTTGGTCTCTGGTTGAAGATGTCTCGTCTGTGGTGGACAGTGGTTGCTGTATTTCTGACAGCTCAAAGCATTGATGCTGTGGATGAGAATCTGCAAAAACTGTTTCAGGTTGTGGACAGGGTCCTGAGAGAGTGAGTCTTATTTTGGAGACATTCTCTGAGCTGTGGCAGCATCTAAACTTTGAAAGTAAATAGAACAATTATGTGTTTTATTTCTTTTCAGGTACCAACCCAGTTATACACGGGGCGGGTGAGTAGCCCCAACATCCAGATATAAATGCATTTCAAATTCAGCAAAAACTACAGCAGTGTTAAAGGAGCTACAGTGGGGCAAAAAAGTATTTAGTCAGCCACCAATTGTGCAAGTTCTCCCACTTAAAAAGATGAGAGAGGCCTGTAATTTTCATCATAGGTATACCTCAACTATGAGAGACAAAATGAGAGAAAAAATCCAGAAAATCACATTGTCTGATTTTTAAAGAATTTATTTGCAAATTATGGTGGAAAATAAGTATTTGGTCAATAACAAAAGTTCATCTCAATACTTTGTTATATACCCTTTGTTGGCAATGACAGAGGTCAAACATTTTCTGTAAGTCTTCACAAGGTTTTCACAAACTGTTGCTGGTATTTTGGCCCATTCCTCCTGCAGATCTCCTCTAGAGCAGTGATGTTTTGGGGCTGTCGCTGGGCAACACAGACTTTCAACTCCTTCCAAAGATTTTCTATGGGGTTGAGATCTGGAGACTGGCGAGGCCACTCCAGGACCTTGAAATGCTTCTTACGAAGCCACTCCTTCGTTACCCGGGCAGTGCGTTTGGGATCATTGTCATGCTGAAAGACCCAGCCACATTTCATCTTCAATGCCCTTGCTGATGGAAGGAGGTTTTCACTCAAAATCTGACGATACATGGCCCCATTCATTCTTTCCTTTACACGGATCAGTCGTCCTGGTCCCTTTGCTGAAAAACAGCCCCAAAGCAAGATGTTCCCACCCCCATGCTTTACAGTAGGTATGGTGTTCTTTGGATGCAACTCAGCATTCTTTCTCCTCCAAACACGACAAGTAGAGTTTTTACCAAAAAGTTCTATTTTTGGTTTCATCTGACCATATGACATTCTCCCAATCCTCTTCTGGATCATCCAAATGCTCTGTAGCAAACTTCAGACGGCCTGCACATGTACTGGCTTTAGCAGGGGACACGTCTGGCACTGCAGGATTTGAGTTCCTGGCAGCGTAGTGTGTTACTGATGGTAGCCTTTGTTACTTTGGTCCCAGCTCTCTGCAGGTCATTCACTAGGTCCCCGTGTGGTTCTGGGATTTTTGCTCACCGTTCTTGTGATCATTTTGACCCCGCGGGGTGAGATCTTGCGGGGAGCCCCAGATCGAGGGAGATTATCAGTGGTCTTGTATGTCTTCCATTTCCTAATAATTGCTCCCACAGTTGATTTCTTCACACCAAGCTGCTTACCTATTGCAGATTCAGTCTTCCCAGCCTGGTGTGGGTCTACAATTTTGTTTCTGGTGTCCTTTGACAGCTCTTTGGTCTTGGCCATAGTGGAGTTTGGAGTGGGACTGTTTGATGTTGTGGACAGGTGTCTTTTATATAGATAACCAGTTCAAACAGGTGCCATTAATACAGGTAACGAGTGGAGGACAGAGGAGATCTTACAGAAGAAGTTACAGGTCTGTGAGAGACACAAATCTTGCTTGTTTGTAGGTGACCAAATACTTATTTTCCACCATAATTTGCAAATAAATTCTTTAAAAATCAGACAATGTGATTTTCTGGATTTTTTTTCTCATTTTGTCTCTCATAGTTAAGGTTTACCTATGATGAAAATTACAGGCCTCTCTCATCTTCTTAAGTGGGAGAACTTGCACAATCGGTGGCTGACTAAATACTTTGTTGCCCACACTGTATATTCTGCAAAATCAACCTCTTTTCTCTTTCTCCCATGTTATAATGTTGTTCCCTCATCAAAAACAGACCTGGAGTTGTTTTTGTTTAACTCACGCCTGTTTGAGTAATCCTGTAGTCTCTGGCTGTGAGTTTCTGAGGCCTCAGAACGATCAGTTCCACAAACCTCCGCCCACTCCAGGAAGCACTGACCAATCACCAAGCCCTCTACATCCAGTCTGCTCTCATTCATTTATCTAAAAAAACTACTGTACATCTCTGTTTCTATTGATTCCTCACAGACATTTTTTATTTTGGAGTAAAATGGCATCATACAGAAAGTTTAACAAAGTAAAAAGCTTTTTTCTATGTTTCTGTTCAAAAGACGGCAACACTGTGCTGCCCTCTGCTGGTCTCTTCACCTGTTTCTTTATGGCACCAGAGTACATAAAATGCACATAAAGTTTTTAAAGTCTGTAAAACTGCTGCTGTTCTAGAGGAGACCAAGACTGGTTTAAAAATATGAACAAAAGCAGAAAATAGAGGCTTTAAGAAAGATGACTGATCAGTTGTTGTTCACTTGTGAACACAGTGATTTCATTTTTGTATTTTTGTTACAGATCCACTGCTTATCCCATGTACAGTTTGGCTCTGAGCATCCCATACGATCAATGGAGAAAAGAGTTCAACCCTAATGCAGTGATTAATCTGGACAGACCTGATGTGGTGAAGGCTGCCATGATCAACTGTCGGGTGTACATCGGCTCTCGAGTGGTGGGGGCGACTGTCCTGAGTCGGTATAATTCAGGACAACAGTGTCCCCAAGAGCGGGTGCCATGGGACTTTGTGAGAAATAGATGTCCTAATGTAAATGTATGGCAGGATTTTAATACGTGCCCTCAAAATGAAATCGAATCCCTTCAAAATAGTGGTAACAAGTTAGCAGACCATGCTGAATATCGTGTTCATCAAAACTTCAACACTGTATTCAGTCAGCTAAACCAAAACAGTTTAACGAGGGACTTAATGCTGTTTTACATTTACTCAAACCCATGTAAAAGATGTATGGATACACAAAGTTGGCTCAACATAATCCCAACTATACAGAGCATTACCTATTGGACCAACCGTGCCTTTGTGTTTACAGACATATTTGTGCCTCACGGAGCAGACCCAAACTCAGCAGTTATTGCGCAGAACACTCGCGCTTCAGTCGAAGCCCTTGGAAACATACTTGGCTTGACAAACGTCTATCGCTGCGGGTATAAGGAGTGCATCAGATGCGCCGCTAACGGTGGCACCAATCAAATCAATGAAAGATGTGTGACAGGCCCAGCGCCGTAGAATATCAATACACATGTAATTGTGTTTACACATTTCCAGTGATTATGTTTTATGATTTCCTCTCTTACTTCTTAAAGGTCCAATATTCTTGCCTGGAAATTCCAGACTCACCGCTGTACCAGTGATGAGTCTGGTCGCCTTAGAATCTATTCGATTTCTAGGGCGGAGCAAACCCGAGTTAACGGACAGCGGAGTTAGCCAATCAGAAAATGGCGGAGGTGACGTTAACAAAGCGACAAGAAAGTGAGAAAGTAAACAAACGGAGTAGTGAAGCCACGAGGGAGGAACGAGGGAGTTATTTCAACATTACCGTACCATACGCTGAATGAAACTAACTCTCGGCTCCTCGGTGCGCCATCTTGATTGTTGTCGGCGAGGAGACGCGTACGAGGGACGCTGCTCGCGAAGAACACGTGACTTAAATAAACCAATCAAAATGCACGGTACGGTTGGGATTTGAGTAAACCACTGCGGACGGCGTGGTGACCAGACTGATATTTCTCTGTAGAATAACACAGAGACATATCAGTCTGGAGTTTCCAGGCAACCAATATTCCGCTTTTTTCAGGCTTTGTGAAATAATTTTTAAACATTTTTGCATTAGCATTTCATGTTTTATAACTTAAACTAATGTATATGTGGAAAACATCCTCTGCTGGGGAGCTGTTAGTTTGAGTCAATTAGTTTTTGCAGAGAGCGCTTGGATAAGTTTTCTGTTGCCCCCTGCTGGCAATGGTTGAGAATGGACAGAGCATAAAATGGCTATTTAGCATGGCTGTTAGCAACCTGAGGCTAACAGATAAATGAGCTGACTGCTTCGTGGTGACGGAGGTTTAAGGCTGAAATTATTGGAGCGAGTCTGGGGATGGTGTACGAGCAGTGAGGCCGAGCGTTTTCTGCTCTTCAGAAGAAACAGACTCAGCAAACAGAATTACTCACATGTGAATAAAACTAAATATTATTACAGATATGTTTTTGAGGTGTAAACATTATAACATGGTTAAAAGTAAAAATAAAGCTGATTTAGCAGAATAGAGGACCTTTACAAACATTTACAAACATGTAGCCTCCTGTATGCAACACCTTTGTCTTTGAAAGTCTACAGCCTTTTACAAGATTGTCTCCACCAGAGGGCGCTGATGATTTAAATTGTTAAACATTTCTGTATTACTTTTATTACTCTTTACTCTTAATTATGTTTGATTTTAATAAAGCTTTGCTCAGCATCAGTTTTTGGACTGTCACTCTTTCATTTGCTCAGTAGCTCAGAAGAAAAAGAAAAAAGTTATTGCTTTAAAAAAGAACTGCCATCCATTTCCATACATTTAGTTGCTTTTTCTTGTAGTGATGTTTGCTCTGGGGAAGAGAGGAAAGAAGTTTAGCAGCAGAAAGACAGAATACATGTGTGTGAATGAGAGAGAGCCCAGTGGAGCCAGGAGGTGACAGGATTTTAAGTTCTTAGGGTCAGCTGTAGAGAAATGGAGAGAGTGGAAAAGAGCTCAGGTAAAGTCAGATTTACCAGACTGGATTCAGTTGATCCTCTCTAGGCAGGTTTGGTGTGGTTCCATATTTGATACATGTTGTAATGATGAATTAAATTATGTTTTGTGGCATTTTTACTGAATTGCAGAAAGGTTGACCTTATCTAACTATATCCATGACTTCTGTAGGTAAAAAACACCAATTTTAAGCCCTGCACATAATGTCCTCTTTGGGGATCTGCCGTGACCCTAGGAACTCCCGCAGGTTCTCCTCCATGACTGCTCCTCTAACGATTAGCAATCAACAACATTTGCAGCATCTCTAACAGTTTCTCGAGATCTCGCAAAAGTTTCTCGGGATTTTGCTTTTTTTTCACCATGTCCCCTAAGGGGCTCTGTAGATTCATGATACTGAGGGATTGGAATTTTAGTTTTTATTGTTTTCTACTAGGGGGCACCATTTCCACATATATGATAGATAAAGGTATCAATGTGGAAATGGCCACATTAGTGTTGTATAAATGATCTGCCTGCAATGCAAAAAACAACAAAGTAAATAAACAAATCTGATCTGAAATGATTTGTGTGTTTTAGAGTTGTCATAAGTTGGTGTGAAAGTGTGTGTTTATAAATGAGTGTCTGTGTGTTTGTGTGAGCACAAATCTAAAATGTGGTCTTTACTGAGGTCTGCATCAGTGCAGAGGCCTCTGTGTGAGCTGGATGTGTGTGCGCCACAAAAACTGGAATTAAAGGGGTTTAATTTCATAAACAGTTCATTTTTGCTGTGTATGGTGGGGACTGAAGTTAATTAACCATAAAAAAAATAACTATCAACTATTATCACAACAAAAGTTTAAAAAAGCAGTCATCTGGATTAGATTTTTCAAGTAGAAGACGTTTCACCTCTTATCCAAGAGGCTTTCTCAATTCTGAAATGAACTGGTAAGAGAGCTGGTTTATATTCTTCTAGGAAGGAGGAGTTTAGACCTGAAACTAAATTCTTTTGGTCAATGTGACCATGAATAGCCTGAGTGGTTTCGGGTCATTAGGAGTCCTTTGTCCTCAGCTGGAGTGAGAGTGGTTAACCCTCCCCAGCCTGGGCAGCTCCTTCAGATGTAAATGACCTGAGTGAAACTGGTTTGTTTTGTTTGGGTTTCAGGAGACTGTTGTAGACAGAAGGAAGGTTGTATCTGAGAGCACCATTTCTGTTTAAAGAAGGTTTATCTTTTTTGACAAAGATTGCTTCTTTCACTCCTCGCTCAAACCATCCTTTCTCTCTGGCTAAGATTCGGACCTCACTGTCCTCAAAGGAGTGGTTTGTGGCCTTCAGGTGGAGGTGTACTGCAGATTCTGGTCCACTGGAGTTGGCCCTGCGGTGTTGGTATAAACGCTTGTGCAGAGGTTTCTCCAATGTACTGTTCATTACAGTTCTCACTGCAGTGGATGGAGAACACAACATTACTCTGTTTGTAACTGGGAATTTTGTCCTTGGGGTGAACCAGTTTTTGTCTGAGAGTATTAACAGGTTTGAAATAAACCGGGATGTTGTGTTGGCTAAAAATCCTTTTAAGTTTCTCAGATAGGCCGGAGATGTACGGAATGACTACATTGCTCCTTTTTGGCTCTTGCTCCTGTTCTTTCCTGTCCTGTTTTCTTGTCATTCGGGATTTGGAGAAGGCCCAGTTGGGATATCCACAGGTTCTGAGGGCTTGGCGGACATGTAGCTCTTCTTTCCTCCTTCCCTCCGAGCTTGTGGGAACCTCTTGGGCTCTGTGCTGCAGTGTCCTGATCACACCGAGTTTGTGCTGTAGTGGGTGGTTTGAATCAAATAACAGGTCCTGGTCTGTGTGAGTGGGCTTCCTGTACACTTCCACATGGAGCCGCCTGTCTTCTCCAATGATAACTGCACAGTCTAAGAAGGCTCGGCTGTTCTCCGTGGCATCATCACGAGTGAACTTGATGTTCTGGTCCACAGCATTAATATGCCTTGTGAAAGCTTCCACTTCCTGGATTTTGATCTTCACCCAGGTGTCATCCACATATCTGAACCAGTGACTAGGAGTTGAACCTGGAAATGAGTCAAGAGCTCTCCTCTCAACTTCCTCCATGTACAGATTAGCCACAATGGGGGAGACTGGGGAGCCCATAGCACAGCCGTGTTTTTGCCTGTAGAAGTTTCCTCTGAACTGGAAATATGTGGTGTTGAGACACACCTCCAGTAGTTGGCAGATGTGGTCCGGTGTCAGGTTTGTCCTCTCTTGCAGTTCTCCATCTTGAAGCAAAATTCCCAGTTACAAACAGAGTAATGTTGTGTACTCCATCCACTGCAGTGAGAACTGTAATGAACAGTACATTGGAGAAACCTCTGCACAAGAGGTTATACCAACATCGCAGGGCCAACTCCAGTGGACCAGAATCTGCAGTACACCTCCACCTGAAGGCCACAAACCACTCCTTTGAGGACAGTGAGGTCCGAATCTTAGCCAGAGACAAAGGATGGTTTGAGCGAGGAGTGAAAGAAGCAATCTTTGTCAAAAAAGATAAACCTTCTTTAAACAGAAATGGTGCTCTCAGATACAACCTTCCTTCTGTCTACAACAGTCTCCTGAAACCCAAACAAAACAAACCAGTTTCACTCAGGTCATTTACATCTGAAGGAGCTGCCCAGGCTGGGGAGGGTTAACGACTCTCACTCCAGCTGAGGACAAAGGACTCCTAATGACCCGAAACCACGCAGGCTATTCATGGTCACATTGACCAAAAGAATTTAGTTTCAGGTCTAAACTCCTCCTTCCTAGAAGAATATAAACCAGCTCTCTTACCAGTTCATTTCAGAATTGAGAAAGCCTCTTGGATAAGAGGTGAAACGTCTTCTACTTGAAAAATCTAATCCAGATGACTGCTTTTTTAAACTTTTGTTGCGATGCATTTACCCTGGACGAGTGAGAGTCTTCACAGACATATCAACTATTATATAATTGTTCTATGGCAGTCTTTATTGGTGGGCTTTTTGTGTCTTAACGTGAAAAGTGTGGCTAAAAAGACAGGGCTGGAGGAGTTAGGTTAAAAAAGGTAAATACACACTCAAGTTTTTTTTTTTCTGTCATATTTCTTGTTTGCTTCCCAATAAAAATATTTAATGTCTGCATAGTTGTTGTGATGTGATGTAAAGTAAACATAAATGTCTAAATCAGATGTGTCAAACTCAATCGGAGCTGGGGCCAAAATTAGAAAACCAGTCTTGGTCGTGGGCTGAATAAGAGAATTGTATAAATAATAAAGCCAGCCTACTGTATGTTTGTTCTCAGTTAGGCTACAATAGGCTTTTTAACATAGAATAATACTTCCCCACAGAACTACAGGTGTAGATTTGTGGTTTTAAGGGGCTTTGTAGTTCTGTTTTAAATCAGAACTCAGAACTCAACAAATAACAACAAATAGGCCACAGACTACTGACTAACACTGGCCAATTATTTATTTATTAAGTATTATTTACTGCCACCCAACTCCTCATATAAGACAGGTGTTTTCATCAGGTCCACTCTGTTTTACTGTGACAGTGTACTACCAGCAGATAAATATTTAGGTTCATGTCATGGCCCTCATGTGGATAAGCCCAGCACAACTTTAAGCTCAGTCAGCTCCTACACACAAACACGTATTATAGGCTTATTTAACATTTATTGAGCAAACTACTGTCCACCTCTCTGTCCTCTGCAGGACACAGTGTGAGCAGGATTATACCTCTTTCTGGGCAGGTTTAGCTCGCTGTGTGTTAATGAGTGCATTAGAGCACAAGTAGCGACAGAGAGAAAGGAAAAAGAGCGACGCAGGGCAGTGCTGTGAATGAACTTAGACAACTCTCTGCTGATAACTTGGTTTTCCTGACACAACTTGGTTTTCTGTTTTTAAAGATGTACGGTTTGTAAAGGAGATGTTCTTACACTGCTGTGCGGTTGGAGCGTGGTTTTATTACTGCTACATTAGCTCAACAAACAAAGTGTAGAGCGTTTACAGAGAGTCCCAGTGTTTAAGAAGCTCCTGCTCTCACTGACCCCTCTTTGCCCATTTCTTTTGTGGAAAGTTAAATTTCCTGTTGGAGAATCCTTCACTCTCTCTCTGCTCCTGCGGTTCGTTAAATGCCGCTTGCTAAAACAGCGGGGGAGGGGCAGTGCCGGCGCGCAGCGGCGCTGGTTCTGCAGTGCATTATGGGACATGTAGTTCAAACAGATTGAGCACAATATATCGGTGGGCCATTATTAATATAAAATGGAAATGATCTCGCGGGCCAAAAGAAATTATCCTGCGGGCCACATTTGGCACGCGGGCCTTGAGTTTGACACATGTGGTCTAAATGATCCATTTAAATTCCTGGTTGTAAAGCAACAATAAAAATGCTATAGCGCAAGAATACTTTTGTCACTGTGCTGTTGAAAAATATAACCTTTTTGAAAATGTAACTACCAAATGTGAAACACCTGAACAGCACAGTTTCATATGAGACACCACAGAGCGTCCACCGCTGTGTTCACTGCTCTAAACTTAACACTTCATTAAATATTTACTATGAAAGTGTTGTATGATATTATTGGGATAATATTTGAGCTGAAGAGGCAGACTTTTGCCCAATAAATTAACAGAATGTCTTCTTAAGTTTCTCCACAGTTTCTCTTCAGTAAATACTGACACACTGCCCCCTACAGGCGAGGGGTGTTACTGCTCATTCAGTCAGTTCAGTTTATGTGACAGAGTTCAGCGTGAATTTGGACCAGACCAATGACATCATCAGCACAAGTGTGGCCTTTTGTCCTGAAGCTCCTGAGTCCTGTGTGAACTCACACGGTGGTATAGCAAGAAGGTCCCGGGTTCGATTCCTGGACTGTATGGGGCCTTTTTGTGTGGAGTTTGCATGTTCTCCCTGTGTCTGCGTAGGTTTTCTCCAGGTGCTCCGGTTTCTCCTACCACTAAAAACATGTACAATAGGTCCCCATGGAACCAGGACTCGTCTGTAAAACAACTCCAACTCCAGGCCTCCCTGCTGTGGTATAATGAGTCCATTTCACTATTTACTTGAATCGATTCTGGAGCAGATGACAATTTCATCGACTCCACTTTAGTCCTTCAAGCTAACATCGGTTCTCATTTAGTCAAAATTACACTCCGCACAGTTTCAGTTACAATTATTTTGTCTGGCAATCACAGAGAGGAAATCCAGTTATTGGTCATTTCGTCCCCTCATGCTCCTGTTGTCCTGGGCCTCCCTTGGTTAAAACTGCATAACCCTCACATAGATTGGACGGCCAACAGAATTGCCAGTTGGAGTATGTACTGTCATTCCCATTGACAACAGTCTGCTATTACAACTTGTGAACCTTCTGACTCTTCTCCACCCAGCCCTCCTGATTTAACTTCTGTTCCTACAATGTACCATGACCTTGCTGAAATGTTCAGTAAACAGAAAGCACTATCACTCCCACCTTATCGTCCTTATGATTGTGCTATTGATCTTCTTCCTGGAGCCCCCTTGCCTACCAGTCGCTTGTACAAGTTATCCCATCCGGAGAGGGAAGCCATGGAGTTGTACATTAAAGATTCCCATACCGTTAGCCTAATTCGTCCCTCCTCATCCCCAGTGGGAGCAGGATTTTTCTTTGTTGAGAAGAAAGATGCGACCTTGTGGCCCTGCATTGACTGTTGTGGGTTAAACAATATCACAATCAAAAATAAATACCCCTACTCTCATTGACTCTGCTTTTGAACCCCTTCATCAAGCAAGCATTTTCACCAAACTAGACCTTCGAAACGCTTACCACCTGCTCCGTATTCATTAAGGAGATGAGTGGAAGAGAGCTTTTAACACTCCTTTAGGCCATTTATTGAGTACCTTGTGATGCCTTTGGGCTTGACTAATGCCCCTGCCGTTTTCCAAGCCCTGGTGAACGATGTCCTCCGTGATATGCTGAACAAGCTTGTATTTGTTTACCTTGATGACATACTGATTTTCTCCAGAAATCTTCAAGAACATGTACAACATGTCAGGTTGGCACGGCAGCGACTCCTCGAGAACAAGCTCTGTGAAAAGAGAGAAATGTGAGTTTCATGCTTCATCTGTACATTTTCTTGGTTTTGTCATTGAACAGGGGCAACTCAAACCAGATCCAGCAAAAGTTAGAGCAGTGTCAGAATGGCCACAACCAGAAACACGTTAGCAACGTCAGCATTTTCTGGGCTTTGCCAAATTTTGCCGGAGGTTCATCAAAGACTACAGTAGAAAGGCAGCTGTAATTACTCGTTTGACTTCAACATCTGTTCCTTTTCAGTGGCCTATTGAAGCTGAAACTACATTTATCACACTCAAAGAACTGTTTGTTTCTGCACCTGTTCTGTCTCACCCAGATCCATCCAGGCAATTCATTGTTGAAGTTGACGCGTCCGACACAGGAGTGGGTGCTGTAATTTCACAGCGTTCTCAAGACCAGAAGATGCACCTGTGTGCCTGTTTCTCCCACCGACTTACGCCAGCAGAGGGCAATTATGACTTTGGGAACTGTGAGCTCTTGGCTGTAGTTTTGGCCTTGCAGGAGTGGCGGCACTGGTTGCAGGGAGCTGAACGCCCTTTTCTAGTCTGGACAGATCACAAAAATCTTTCCTGCTTCCTTTCTGCTAGAAGGCCAGGTGGGCGTCTTTTTTTGGGAGGTTTAACTTTGTTCTTACCTACTGCCCTGGATCCCAGAACATAAAACCTGATGCCTTTTCCCGTCAGTCCACTTCAGAGGAGTCCGAGACCCAGCTTGGTCCCATTCCTTCCACCCTCTAGTGTTATTGACAGTCCTGAAACCCTGGACAAGATCTCTACTCCCACACCTGTCTACTTGGAGTTGTGAGATGGGAGATTGAGAAGGTTGTCCAAGAGGTCCAATGAACCCAACCAGACCTTGGTAATGGCCCACCTAATTGTTTGTTTGTACCTGACTCAGTTCGATCCCAGGTCCTCCAATGGGGACACTCCTCTAAACTAACCTGCCATCCTGGTCTCTAGCGTACACTAGCGTTCCTTAGACAAAGGTTCTGGTGGCCCTCCATGAGTCGGGACACACGTGCTTTTGTTTCTGCTTGTCCTGTGTGTGCACGCAGCAAGGCCTGTCACATACGTCCAGCAGGTCTCCTCCATCCTCTACTAATTCCCAGCCGGTCATGGTCGCATATAGCGGTGGATTTCATCACTGGGCTCCCCACATCAGAAGGTAATACCACCATCTTGACTATTGTGGATTGTTTTTCTAAGGCCGTGCACTTTGTAACCCCTTCCCAAGTTGCATTCCTCCTCCGAAACTGCAAAACTACTGGTCCAGCATGTGTTCCGTCTCCATAGTATTCCCTCTGGTATAGTCTTTGACAGAGGTCCTCAGTTTTCCTCTCGGGTTTGGAAGGCTTTTTGTCAATCTATAGGCACTTCAGTCAGCCTTTCTTCCAGATATCACCCACAATCAAACGGGCAAACAGAGAGAGCAAACCAGGACCTGGAATCTGCATTGAGATGTGTCACACCATAATCCAACTACTTGGAGCTCTTTTCTACCATGGGTTGAGTATGCCCACAATTCTCTGGTGACGTCGGCTACAGGTATGGGCCCTTTTATGGTCTCCTTGGGATTTCAACCACCTCTATTTCCTGAGCAGGAAAAGGAAGTTGCTGTCCCATCAGTCCAGGCTCATGTACAACGCTGTCGACACATTTGGAGGGCGGCCAGAGCAGCTCTCAGATGCACAGCTGCTCACAACCAGGAAATTGCCAACGGTCGTCGCGTGCCATCGCCTGCTTACCAGCCTGGCCAAAGGGTGTGGTTATCGTCGCAAGATCTACCCCTTCAAGTCAAGTCACGCAAGTTGGCGCCCAAGTTTGTTGGACCCGTCACTATTGATAAAATAATCAATCCCTCAGTAGTATGTCTCAAGTTACCTGCCTCAATGAACATTCATGTGTCTTTCCATGTTTCCTTGCTCAAGCCTGTTACTTCCAGTCCTCTACAGAGGCTTGGATTTATAACACATCTGTGTACAGGGGGTGGATTTATAATACATCTGTGTACAGGGACGTGGATTTATAATACATCTGTTTACAGAGGGGTGGATTTATAATACATCTGTTTACAGAGGGGTGGATTTATAATACATCTGTGTACAGGGGCGTGGATTTATAATACATCTGTGTACAGGGGTGTGGATTTATAATACATCTGTGTACAGGGGGTGGATTTATAATACATCTGTGTACAGGGTTGTGGATTTATAATAATCTGTGTACAGGGGTGTGGATTTATAATACATCTGTTTACAGAGGGGTGGATTTATAATACATCTGTGTGCAGGGGTGTGGATTTATAATACATCTGTGTACAGGGGCGTGGATTTATAATACATCTGTGTACAGAGGGGTGGATTTATAATACATCTGTGTACAGGGGTGTGGATTTATAATACATCTGTGTACAGAGGAGTGGATTTATAATACATCTGTTTACAAAAGGGTGGATTTATAATACATCTGTGTACAGGGGTGTGGATTTATAATACATCTGTTTACAGAGGGGTGGATTTATAATACATCTGTGTACAGAGGGGTGGATTTATAACACATCTGTGTACAGAGGGGTGGATTTATAATACATCTGTTTACAGAGGGGTGGATTTATAATACATCTGTTTACAGAGGGGTGGATTTATAATACATCTGTTTACAGAGGGGTGGATTTATAACACATCTGTGTACAGAGGGGTGGATTTATAATACATCTGTGTACAGGGGCGTGGATTTATAATACATCTGTGTGCAGGGGCGTGGATTTATAATACATCTGTGTACAGGGGTGTGGATTTATAATACATCTGTGTGCAGGGGTGTGGATTTATAATACATCTGTGTACAGGGGGTGGATTTATAATACATCTGTGTACAGGGGTGTGGATTTATAATACATCTGTGTGCAGGGGTGTGGATTTATAATACATCTGTTTACAGAGGGGTGGATTTATAATACATCTGTGTACAGAAGGGTGGATTTATAATACATCTGTGTACAGAGGGGTGGATTTATAATACATCTGTGTACAGAGGGGTGGATTTATAATACATCTGTGTACAGGGGTGTGGATTTATAATACATCTGTGTACAGAGGGGTGGATTTATAATACATCTGTGTACAGGGGCGTGGATTTATAATACATCTGTGTACAGAAGGGTGGATTTATAATACATCTGTGTACAGGGGTGTGGATTTATAATACATCTGTGTACAGGGGTGTGGATTTATAATACATCTGTGTACAGGGGGGTGGATTTATAATACATCTGTGTACAGGGGGTGGATTTATAATACATCTGTGTACAGGGGTGTGGATTTATAATACATCTGTGTACAGGGGGTGGATTTATAATACATCTGTGTACAGAAGGGTGGATTTATAATACATCTGTGTACAGGGGTGTGGATTTATAATACATCTGTGTACAGGGGTGTGGATTTATAATACATCTGTGTACAGGGGTGTGGATTTATAATACATCTGTGTACAGGGGGGTGGATTTATAATACATCTGTGTACAGGGGGTGGATTTATAATACATCTGTGTACAGGGGTGTGGATTTATAATACATCCGTGTACAGTGGGTGGATTTATAATACATCTGTGTACAGGGGTGTGGATTTATAATACATCTGTTTACAGAGGGGTGGATTTATAATACATCTGTGTACAGAGGGGTGGATTTATAATACATCTGTGTACAGAGGGGTGGATTTATAATACATCTGTGTACAGGGGTGTGGATTTATAATACATCTGTGTACAGGGGGGTGGATTTATAATACATCTGTTTACAGAGGGGTGGATTTATAATACATCTGTTTACAGAGGGGTGGATTTATAATACATCTGTGTACAGAGGGGTGGATTTATAATACATCTGTGTACAGGGGGGTGGATTTATAATACATCTGTGTACAGAGGGGTGGATTTATAATACATCTGTTTACAGAGGGGTGGATTTATAATACATCTGTGTACAGAGGGGTGGATTTATAATACATCTGTGTACAGGGGTGTGGATTTATAATACATCCGTGTACAGAGGGGTGGACTTATAATACATCTGTTTACAGGGGTGTGGATTTATAATACATCCGTGTACAGAGGGGTGGATTTATAATACATCTGTTTACAGAGGGGTGGATTTATAATACATCTGTGTACAGGGGTGTGGACGGGCGTGGACATGAAAGGTAAACACAGCCATGTTGCAAGGAAACCACACAGAAATACACAGAGAAGTCCCTGTTCAGTCTGTGTTCTGAGTTTGTGCTGCTGCTTCACGTTTTCCTCTGAAGACAGCTGGACAACGAATCGTCCCGACCTTACTGTTACAGGTAAGTTATATGTTTTGGGGAGGAACTGTTGGCGTAGTGGTGCTGTGTTTGTAAGAACGTGGTTGGGACAGCCACCCTTTCCACATAATAAATGAATAATGGCTAGAAGCATGTTTAGGCTGTTTATTGACAGCTAAAGATAGCCGTCTACAGTCGTAGCTTTACGCACACGAAGCTTTACACTCCAGTCAATAGCCGAACATAAACGCAGTGCTGCCTGCAGTAGTAAGCTTCCTATGTGGTTCAGAGGTTAGGTTACTGCCTTTAGTTTGTGGAGTTCAGTGTTTGAGTCCCCATACGACAGGTTATGTGTATGGTACACAAAAAACTGCCAGGCAAATGAAACACTGAAGAAATACATTTTTTTGACTGTATATCTTTTTTTAATAATTGGGTTCATTCTATCTGGGAAGTAACAAAATTTAATGAAAATGTAGTTTTTTTTAATCATTTATATTTTTTTAATGGCGGCCCAGAATAACACGCCTTGTTCTTGGGGTCAGGCAAGGCAAGGCAAGTTTATTTGTATAGCACAATTCATACACAGAGCAATTCAAAGTGCTTTACAGAAAATAAAAGGCAAATTTAACACAATTAAAACAATAAAATCAAATTTAAAGAGTATAATTAAGAATCAATTTAAAATTAAATTAAAAGAGAAGAGTGCAGATAAAACACTTTCAGTTGGCATATGCACAGTTAAAAAGAACACTTTTAAGTCTGGACTTGAACATTGTCAGAGTAGAGGCCTGTCCAACATCGTCAGGGAGACTGTTCCAGAGTTTAGCTGCAGAAAACTGAAACTCTGCTTCACCGAGTTTAGTCCTGACTCTGGGACCAGCAGAGACCTGTCCCTGAGGTCCTCAGAGTCTGAGATGGTTCATATGGGACCAACAGGTCAGAGATGTACTTTGGTGCTAAGCCATGGAGAGACTTGTACACAAGCAGAGATGTTTTAAAGTCTATTCTCTGAGCAACAGGAAGTCAGTGCAGAGACCTGAGGAGAGGACTAATATGGTCGTACTTCCTGGTTTTGGTCAGGACCCGAGCAGCAGCGTTCTGGATGTACTGCAGCTGTCTCACAGCTGGTTTAGTGAGTCCAGTGAGCAGACGTTACAGTAGTCTAACCTGCTGGAGATGAACGCATGAATAAGTCTCTCTAGGTCTGTTTTAGACAGTATATCTTTGATTCTGGCAATGTTTTTGAGATGGTAAAATGCTGATGATGTTATAGATTTAATGTGACTGCTGAAGTTCAAGTCAGAGTCCATGATTACCCCGAGATTTCTAACCTGACTTGTAGGTTTTAGTGAAAGAGACTCGAGGTGACTACAGACACCTTGTCTTTGTTTCTGCGGGCCAAAGATGATAATTTCAGTCTTGTCTGTATTTAGCTGGAGGAAGTTGTTTCTCATCCACTCATTGATCTGTTGGATGCAGTGACAGAGTGAATCCACAGGTCCATATTCACCTGCTGTCAGTGAGATGTAAATCTGAGTCATCTGCATAGTTGTGGTAGGATATGTTATTGCTGCTTATTAATTGGCCTAAAGGGAGCATGTAAAGATTGAACAAAAGAGGTCCCAGGATGGACCCCTGGGGCACTCCACAGGTCAGGGCCATTTGGTCTGAGACACAGTTACCGATTTCAACAAAGTACTTCCTGTCTTCAAGATAGGACTTACACCATTTTAGGGCAGTACCAGAAATACCTACCCAGTCCTCTAATCTTTGTAACAGGATCACATGGTCAACTGTATCAAAAGCAGCCTCAGATCCAGCAGAACTAAGACAGATACTTTGCCTGTGTCGGTGTTCAGGCGGATGTCATTAGTCACCTTGATAAGAGCAGTCTCAGTGCTGTGATGTGGCCTAAAACCTGACTGAAAATCATCAAAGCAGTTCCGCAGAAGAAAGTCAGTAAGTTGTTGGTATACAACTTTCTCAAGGACTTTACCTAAAAACGGCAGGTTTGATATGGGCCGATAGTTGTTGAGTACTGTGGCATCAAGACTGCTCTTCTTTAGAAGAGGTTTGATGACCGCAGTTTTCAAGGCCCTTGGAAATGTCCCAGATTGCAGTGAGATGTTAACTAAATGAGAAAGTTGAGGTAACAAACTGCTCAGCACAGATTTTAGAAATCTAGTGGGTAACACATCAAGGCAGCAAGTGGATGAACTCAGAATGACCCTAATTTGTTTGCCTGTTTTTTGAATGCATAAAATATAAATTGTTAAATAATTTTGTTATACCTTTAGTCTTACTTCAGACCAATCCACTGAAACAAAATTTTCCCTTGATTTTAGAATTTTTGGGGAAAAGACCATGTTTACATAAAAAATACAATTTTTTAAGTAAAAGTAAACAATTAAATTACTAATTATTCTGACTATTTGACATTTTACTAGAGGGTATTTCTCAGAGTTTAGTGAGGATACTGTTACTGTTGTTTCTGTTTTTTTAATGGCAGAACTGAATAACACCTTTTATCAATCAAATTCCTCTGTAAAACAGTTCACACAGCAAACCCAACAGTGATTCTTGTTATCAAAATTCAAGTCAAATTCAAAATTTTCTTTGCAAAATTTGTTTTTTCTTATCAAAACTCTTCAGACATCGTTCAAAAGCAATGTTTTGCATCAGAATTTATGAACTCTGATCAAATAAATGTATGTTCACACTCATTTCACACTTAAGGTAAACTGCAGGTCTCTGTGCTTTAGTGTAGTGCAGGGCTCACAAAACTGCTCTGACATCCTGGGGCAAATCATTTTGTCACTCAGGCTACCAAAATCTGACTGCCCCTGCCTGATGGGCTATCATAAAAACTGTAAAGAAATATGTACTTTATTACTTCTAACATGTGTAAACTCCTGGGTACTCCCAGTTGTTTGTGGGTCAGAGGCCTCTGAGCTCTGTACTGAAGTCTGGAGCGTTCGGTCGCCCGTCTCTCTCTTTCTCAGCCAGAGATCAGGAAGCACGGCTCTGCACTGTTCACATTGAATTATAGTCGGCAAAATTTTTAAATTTATTATTTGACACAGGATCTAGTCTAGTGAGGACATGGAAAAACACACAGACTCTACTTGCTGTTTTGGAAATGTATAGCAGCATACGTTACGGTTTTTCATATTGCCATGTTGGTGATAAGAATCACTCTGCAAACCTAGACTCCGCCCACTCACAGCAGTACTGCCACACCATTGGCCCACACCACAACTGAGTCAGACCCAAATGAGTCAGCGAGAGCCTGACCAGATGGATTTTTGTGAGTTTTGTGCTCACAAATTTCATGACAATCCAGCTTTCTGTGCAAGGCCAAAACAGATCAGCCTGCTCTTTTTTAGACTGCAAAGTAGTCACTGAAGAAGATGGGAATCTAAAAACAGAAGTCTACACAAAACCAACCTTCACTGAGCAGTATCTCCTCTTTGGATCTGTCCATCGTCTCAGTCACAGCTGTGTCTGTGATCAGACTCAGGAGTTACCTGACCGTGCTTAGGGAAGAGGAAGTAAGAGCAGCACATGCCTGATGCCCTAAAAGGCTGTGGATACCCGACTTGGACTTTGCCAAATACAGGACCAAGACTAACACATAAATCAAGAACAAAGAAAAGATGTAACTGGACTTTCAGAAAAACTAAAAACACACAGTTCAAACACAACAACACCATAAAACAGAGTCTTATGCATCTGTAGGACAAACTCTCCTCTCACTAACAGAGCAGAGGGTACGACACTGTTCACTGCAGTGAAGAACATAGGGATCTGTGGATTTACCAGCACAAAATATGTATTATGGAGGTAATTTTTGTTAAAATAATAATAAAAAAAAAACCCTCTGTAAGTAGCCTGAGAGGTTTGAGATGCATCTTCCTCCAGTCTGCAGCTCAATGCAGAAAACAAAGTCCAACGAGTTTCACACCAATTTCACTGACCACAGACCATCAACATCAGGGAGGTTTTTTTTTAATTTTTAAATTTTTTTTACTTTTTTACTTATAATACATCTGTGTACATGGGCGTGGATTTATAATACATCTGTGTACATGGGCATGGATTTATAATACATCCGTGTACAGGGGCGTGGATTTATAATACATCTGTGTACAGAGGGGTGGATTTATAATACATCTGTTTACAGAGGGGTGGATTTATAATACATCCGTGTACAGGGGTGTGGATTTATAATACATCTGTTTACAGAGGGGTGGATTTATAATACATCTGTGTACAGAGGGGTGGATTTATAATACATCTGTGTACAGGGGGTGGATTTATAATACATCCGTGTACAGAGGGGTGGATTTATAATACATCCGTGTACAGGGGGTGGATTCATAATACATCCGTGTACAGGGGTGTGGATTTATAATACATCCGTGTACAGGGGTGTGGACGGGCGTGGACATGAAAGGTAAACACAGCCATGTTGCAAGGAAACCACACAGAAAAACAAAGAGAAGTCACCGCTCAGTCTGTGTTCTGAGTCTGTGCTGCTGCTTCACGTTTTTCTCTGAACACATCTGGACAACGAATCGTCCCGACCTTACTGTTACAGGTAAGTTATATGTTTTGGGGAGGAACTGTTGGCGTAGTGGGGCTGTGTTTGTAAGAACGTGGTTGGGACAGCCACCCTTTCCACATAATAAATGAATAATGGCTAGAAGCATGTTTAGGCTGTTTATTGACAGCTAAAGATAGCCGTCTACAGTCGTAGCTTTACGCACACGAAGCTTTACACTCCAGTCAATAGCCGAACATAAACGCAGTGCTGCCTGCAGTAGTAAGCTTCCTCTGTTCCCTGTTTTGTATACTATTACTGATAGGACAAGTTCGTAAAAGATATTTGGGGCAGTTCCATATAAAAGCTAAATATTGCTTCATTAATCACATCTGTCAGAAAGGTGAGGCCTACAGCTCCAGAGACAGGACTGTGAAGTCTGTGAAATGATTCACTTTATAGTATTTATTCTGTTTCAGATACTTCAGCCTGAACTCTCCTCTCTGCAGCTGGAACAGCTGGATCCATCTCTACATCACATTTCCTCTGAGAAAGACACTGCCCCTCACCACAGCACCACTAGAGACACTCGATATGTTTTTATTTTTATTTTTTTTATTTACTCATGAACTTCTCTGCTGTGAGATGGTAATGTTTCCTACACAGACCACATGTGGAGCTGTATCCACGACCTCTGTTAGTCCATCATTTACATTTAGTCATTTATATTAAACGTCAGTTTCTTTTGTATTTTTTTTTCTAAGCAGATGTTTGCTTCATACCCAATAATGTTGTAATGTCATTTGTTTTCCAATAAAGTGCAAAAAGCCATTGGAAGGAAGAAGTCAATGTTTGGTCCCTACTTTTACCACAGTGCACAGTGAGGATATTTGTACAAATATTTGCAGATATGTATTTGTTTCTACTGAAAAAATACCTCAACAGTAGGCTACAGAGGAACTACAGTAACTCCCTGCACAATGAGAAAACTGTCATAATAATAAAACGTATGCAGAATAGGACAGCTTTTGTATTTTGTATTTTTATTCTCTGCAATAGTTAGATATTACACATAAATAAATAAAAGGTCAGAAGCAGAAGTCTGTCTCCAGCAGTAGTGAGTATCTGTCAGGTTATTCCTGAGCTTTGAGAGAGGACCATCAGCTCTGAATGAACTCAGATGTGCTCTGCTCTGCTACACCTGCTAACAATACCAAATGAAATGTGTGAGGTGGCCTCACAATTTTATATCTATTACTTTTCAGTATCAGCCAAGGTACAAGAACAAGGTGTACGAGGGAGGAAGTGTCCTAACAGTGATCTAATTCTGTGACTTATCGATTCAGAAGCAGACATTTTCCCAACTGCACCATGCACCAACATGCTCCTCACTCAAAACGCTACATTTAGTGGGAGGGGAAAGACCTCAGGAGAGTTTCAGAAAGTGGGCCGACCCCTCATTATCATATGTGGATGACATGGACACTCCCCGTGGAGAAATTTAAACACTGCCCCCTGATGGTGGTACAGAAAAATGCGCAAAAAGTGCACAGAAACTCTGCTCTCTGGTGTTTTAAAGGGGGATAGTTTTAGACAGGTCAAATCTTCCAAATTATACTTTAAAACTTTTGTATGATTTTACTCCAAAAGTAAAAAAGTGTGTGAGGAATCAGAGGAAACAGAGCTGTTCAGTGTTTTGTTTTTGGATAAATGAATGAGAGCAGACTGGATGTAGAGGGCTTGGTGATTGGTCAGTGCTTCCTGGAGTGGGCGGAGGTTTGTGGAACCGAGCGTTCTGAGGCCTCAGAAACTCAGTGCCAGAGTATATAGGATTACTTAAACAGGCGTGAATGAAACTCCAGGTCTGTTTTTGATGAGAGAACAACATAACATGGGAGAAAAGTTAAAAAAGGTAGATTTTGCAGAACATAGTCCCTTTAACACTAGGGATGGGCACTGAAACCTGGTTCCACCTGAGAACTGGTTCTAATTTCTGAAAATTATATTATCGCACGAGCACGATGCGTTTCCTTGCTGTTAATACTTAATCGTGCTCGTGCTATAATTTTCATATTTTGGCAGGGGTGGGGCTGTTGGTTATAGCCCTTCTGTATTGGTTCCTGTGGGACAGATCACTGCAGAGCCAGCTAACGTTAGCTTAGCTCAAACTAAGTTACTAAACTTTAACCCTGTCTGCATTATGTTTATTTCAGATCCTGTCAGAGGATTGTGGTCTTATGAACTGTTTCACAACATATACAGTGGGTACGCAAAGTAGACCTCCTTAAAATTTTCACTCTTTGTTATATTGCAGCCATTTGCTAAAATCATTTAAGTTCATTTTTTTACTCATTAATGTACACATAGCACCCCATATTGACAGAGAAACACAAAGTTGTAGACATTTTTGCAGAATTATTAAAAAAGAAAAACTGAAATATCACACGGCCATAAGTTTTCAGACCCTTTGCTGTGACCCTCATATATTTAACTCGGGTGCTGTCAAGGTCGGAGTGGGTAATCGGGAGAGTCGGGAGGATTCCCGGTGGGCCTCTTCATTCATGGGCCGGTCGGTCAGCATCAAGGAAAAATAATCACGGTAGAATATGAATGAATCTTTGCAGCGCTGTTCGCTTTGAATCAACCTGTCCCTTTAAGAGATGGCACCAGCAGTTTGGGAGCTACCATTTGACCCAAACGGCCCCTTAGCTCACAGTTGGTTGAGTCCACCATAGCACGTCTCTACCAAAAAGTCAAGGTGGGGCAGAGAGGCGGGCCAGCCGCTGATTAGCGAGTAAAAATGGATAGGAAGAGACCAGGTGGGGCTGAAAAAGCCAGGTTAAAGAAGAGAAAGGCATTGACTGAGGATGCTGCTGTAACGGGTGTGATTTTGCTCATTAAAAGTCTAATGCTGCCTTGTTGCACATCCGTTTACATTAATCAATCTGCGTTGTGTTCGATGTGTGCTGCGCTGATTGAAGGAAGGACCAATACACTGCTGACCACTGGATGCACTTTTAATTATGGTTCTGCACAAATAAAAGAACATAGAAATCCTTGTCACATGCAGTCTCTCCCATGCACACAGCTCATCAGTCCCCTGTTAGCAAGTAAACACATAGAGAAAGGCACATCGTGTTCTCTCTTAAAGTGATAGTACAGGCATAAATGTGCAACACTGTTATAACAATGAGAAAAGGCTAGAACTTGTATTTAACTATGTAATAAACATAGAACATTGAATACAGTGAAGGATTTGGTGAAGTTCACATATAAAAATAAAAGTACAATTTTACTCTGGTTACACTGCCAAATGTGCAAAGCTCACAGACATATTTTCAAGAAGACAGACAGAAGAGGCAAATGGTAAGGGAGATATAACATTAAGCCTAATTGATAATTTAACTAAAAACTAGCATAATAAATTAAGCTAATGTCACTTTGAACGTTGTGCTATGTTACCACAATTAGTAACCAAACTAAACAATAGCATTTAAAAGATAAATATTCATGCATTGTATACATAGGCAATGGCTATTGAAATGAATTTCAATATATTTAAAAAGTATAATTTTTGTTTACATAATCATACTGTGAAATATTTTTGTTCAACTGCAATTTTTTCAATTATAATTATTTATTTGTTATTATTTGTTATTCATGATTATTTTCCGTACTGTAATAAAACATTTATATTACGTGCTAAATTTTTGCCTAATTTTTCATGTGGCGAAAAATGGGCCGGTCTTGGCCATTAAACTCCTGGGCTGAAAAGTTGTCCCACTCCGCCCCTGGGTGCTGTCCATTTCTTCTGATCATCCTTGAGATGGTTCTACACCTTCACTGGAGTCCAGCTGTGTTTGATTAAACTGACTGGACTTGATTAGGAAGGCCACACATCTGTCTGTATCAGAGCTTACAGCTCACAGTGCAGCTCAGAGCAAATGAGAATCATGAGGTCAAAGGAACTGCTGAAGAGCTCAGAGACAGAATTGTGGCAAGGCACAGATCTGGCCAAGGTTACAAAAAATTTTCTGCTGCACTTAAGGTTCCTAAGAGCACAGTGGCCTCCATAATCCTTAAATGGAAGAAGTTTGGGACGACCAGAACCCTTCCTAGAGCTGACCGTCCGGCCAAACTGAGCAATTGGGGTGAGAGAGATAAAGAAGAACCCAAAGATCTCTGTGGCTGCGCTCCAGAGATGCAGTCAGGAGATGGGAGAAAGTTCTGGAAAGTCAACCATCACTGCAGCCCTTCACCAGTCGGGGCTTTATGGCAGAGTGGCCCAACGGAAGCCTCTCGTCAGTGCAAGACACATGAAAGCCCACATGGAGTTTGCTAAAAAAACACCTGAATGACTCCAAGATGGTGAGCAATAAGATTCTCAGGTCTGATGAGACCAAGATAGAACTTTTTGGCTTTAATTCCAAGCAGTATGTGTGGAGAAAACCAGGCACTGCTCATCACCGTCCAGTACAGTCCCAACAGTGAAGCCTGGTGGTGGCTGTGGGCTGTTTTTCAGCTGCAGGGACAGGACGACTGGATGCAATCGAAGGAAAGATGAATGCGGCCAAGTACAGGGATATCCTGGACGAAAACCTTCTCCAGAGTGCTCAGGACCTCAGACTGGGCTGAAGGTTCACCTTCCAACAAGACAATGACCCTAAGCACACAGCTAAACTAACAAAGGAGTGGCTTCAGGACAACTCTGTGACTGTTCCTGAATGGCCCAGAGTCCTGACTTAAACCCAACTGAGCGTCTCAGGAGAGACCTGAAAATTGCCGTCCACCAACGTCCACCATCAAACCTGACAGAACTGGCGAGGATCTGCAATGAGGAATGGCAGAGGATCCCCAAATCCAGGTGTGAAAAACTTGTTGCATCATTCCCAAAAAGACTCATGGCTGTTTTAGCTCAAAAGGGTGCTTCTACTAAATACTGAGCAAAGCGTCTGAATATTTATGGCCGTGTGATATTTCAGTTTTCCTTTTTTAATAATTCTGCAAAAAATTCTACAATTTTGTGTTTCTCTGTCAATATGGGGTGCTGTGTGTACATTAATGAGGAAAAAAATGAACTTAAATGATTTTGGAAAATGGACGCAATGTAACAAAGACTGAAAAATTTAAGGGGGTCTGAATACTTTCCATACCCACTGTATATGACTGAACTAATTAAATTAATTATATTTTTAAGATAAATGCACACTTACCAAGCTCTTACTCCTCTGACTCCAATGTTAGCAGCAGGCAGCTGTCAGTGAGTGAAGAGGTCAGGGGGCGGGGTTTACTGAAAAGTGACCAATCACAGCAGCTCAGTGATTCTGGAGGGTCCCGCCTCCAAACTGACAAAACTTTTAGAGCGAGTAGAATCTGATCCACACATGAGCAGAATTTAACATCACAAGTGCAGAAGAGAAACATGGAGCGCAGAAGAGCAGCACACGCGCTTGTGGTGAATCTGTGCAGGTGGGATGTTCAAAGTGCACGTGGAGTGTAGTTTACGCACGCATGAATTAAAATAATCTGCTCATGGATGTATTTATTGCGCCTCTTGAGTTTTGTCATATTTCTGACGCGATACACGAGAGCTCCCTTCCAGAAACCACAGCTTCTAAAATGTTTAGTTATCCTACTGTTACATTTATAGATGTGGTTAATAGTACCATCAGATAATGCAGTTCTGAATATTATAGCTACTTTAAAAAAAAGATAAAAAAAAAAAGATTTTAATAGGCAGAGACCAAAATTAATTCATGCTTTAGGTGTTATAATTCAGACTCTGGCTCAGTTGTTTGGTAAACATTACACAACATTTGTTTTAAAAATGTATTTTTATTTATATTGCCCAATATTGCAGCAGTGGTTTTAAGGCTTTACAGGAACAGATGTAAACAAACAGTACATCCCTGTCCTTAGGCCTCCTTCTTGGTAATTATAAACTATTAAATAAAACCTAGCCATGGGAAAAATCTCAGGGAGAACCACATGAAGGAGAGATCCACTCTCAGACAGGCTATAGATGTGTCCAATTTTACACCAGATGCCCTTCCTGGGCTTGGGACTGGCACAAACACTACACTGGCTTGTGACCCTCTTTGGATTAAAGAGAGAGTTTGTACATTTTTATTGCAGAACAAAGCTCCAGGAGGGAGTAATGTTATTGTGGAGCAGATTAGATTATAATGGGCTGTCCAGGTCTGGTTGGTTCATGAAAACTCTGACATTTTCTCATCACAAACGTTTGTGTACATAAAGGTGCAGTTACAGAGGAGCTCCTACACTCAGCTTGGTCTCTGGTTGAAGATGTCTCGTCTGTGGTGGACAGTGGTTGCTGTATTTCTGACAGCTCAAAGCATTGATGCTGTGGATGAGAATCTGCAAAAACTGTTTCAGGTTGTGGACAGGGTCCTGAGAGAGTGAGTCTTATTTTGGAGACATTCTCTGAGCTGTGGCAGCATCTAAACTTTGAAAGTAAATAGAACAATTATGTGTTTTATTTCTTTTCAGGTACGAACCCAGTTATACACGGGACGGGTGAGTAGCCCCAACATCCAGATATAAATGCATTTCAAATTCAGCAAAAACTACAGCAGTGTTAAAGGAGCTACAGTGGGGCAAAAAAGTATTTAGTCAGCCACCAATTGTGCAAGTTCTCCCACTTAAAAAGATGAGAGAGGCCTGTAATTTTCATCATAGGTATACCTCAACTATGAGAGACAAAATGAGAGAAAAAATACAGAAAATCACATTGTCTGATTTTTAAAGAATTTATTTGCAAATTATGGTGGAAAATAAGTATTTGGTCAATAACAAAAGTTCATCTCAATACTTTGTTATATACCCTTTGTTGGCAATGACAGAGGTCAAACGTTTTCTGTAAGTCTTCACAAGGTTTTCACAAACTGTTGCTGGTATTTTGGCCCATTCCTCCATGCAGATCTCCTCTAGAGCAGTGATGTTTTGGGGCTGTTGTTGGGCAACACGGACTTTCAACTCCCTCCAAAGATTTTCTATGGGGTTGAGATCTGGAGACTGGCTAGGCCACTCCAGGACCTTGAAATGCTTCTTACGAAGCCACTCCTTCGTTACCCGGGCAGTGTGTTTGGGATCATTGTCCTGCTGAAAGACCCAGCCACGTTTCATCTTCAATGCCCTTGCTGATGGAAGGAGGTTTTCACTCAAAATCTGACGATACATGGCCCCATTCATTCTTTCCTTTGCACGGATCAGTCGTCCTGGTCCCTTTGCTGAAAAACAGCCCCAAAGCATGATGTTCCCACCCCCATGCTTTACAGTAGGTATGGTGTTCTTTGGATGCAACTCAGCATTCTTTCTCCTCCAAACACGACGAGTAGAGTTTTTACCAAAAAGTTCTATTTTGGTTTCATCTGACCATATGACATTCTCCCAATCCTCTTCTGGATCATCCAAATGCTCTGTAGCAAACTTCAGATGGGACTGCACATGTACGGGCTTTAGCAGGGGACACATCTGGCACTGCAGGATTTGAGTTCCTGGCAGCGTAGTGTGTTACTGATGGTAGCCTTTGTTACTTTGGTCCCAGCTCTCTGCAGGTCATTCACTAGGTCCCCCGTGTGGTTCTGGGATTTTTGCTCACCGTTCTTATGATCATTTTGACCCCGCGGGGTGAGAACTTGCGGGGAGCCCCAGATCGAGGGAGATTATCAGTGGTCTTGTATGTCTTCTATTTCCTAATAATTGCTCCCACAGTTGATTTCTTCACACCAAGCTGCTTACCTATTGCAGATTCAGTCTTCCCAGCCTGGTGTGGGTCTACAATTTTGTTTCTGGTGTCCTTTGACAGCTCTTTGGTCTTGGCCACAGTGGAGTTTGGAGTGGGACTGTTTGAGGTTGTGGACAGGTGTCTTTTATATAGATAACCAGTTCAAACAGGTGCCATTAATACAGGTAACTGGAGGACAGAGGAGCCTCTTACAGAAGAAGTTACAGTCTGTGAGAGACACAAATCTTGCTTGTTTGTAGGTGACCAAATACTTATTTTCCACCATAATTTGCAAATAAATTCTTTAAAAATCAGACAATGTAATTTTTCTGGGATTTTTTTTCTCATTTTGTCTCTCATAGTTGAGGTAAACCTATGATGAAAATTACAGGCCTCTCTCATCTTCTTAAGTGGGAGAACTTGCACAATCGGTGGCTGACTAAATACTTTTTTGCCCCACTGTATATTCTGCAAAATCAACCTCTTTTCTCTTTCTCCCATGTTATAATGTTGTTCCCTCATCAAAAACAGACCTGGAGTTGTTTTTGTTTAACTCACGCCTGTTTGAGTAATCCTGTAGTCTCTGGCTCTGAGTTTCTGAGGCCTCAGAACGCTCAGTTCCACAAACCTCCGCCCACTCCAGGAAGCACTGACCAATCACCAAGCCCTCTACATCCAGTCTGCTCTCATTCATTTATCTAAAAAAACTGTGTACATCTCTGTTTCTATTGATTCCTCACAGACATTTTTTATTTTGGAGTAAAATGGCATCATACAGAAAGTTTAACAAAGTAAAAAGCTTTTTTCTATGTTTCTGTTCAAAAGACGGCAACACTGTGCTGCCCTCTGCTGGTCTCTTCACCTGTTTCTTTATGGCACCAGAGTACATAAAATGCACATAAAGTTTTTAAAGTCTGTAAAAACTGCTGCTGTTCTAGAGGAGACCAAGACTGGTTTAAAAATATGAACAAAAGCAGAAAATAGAGGCTTTAAGAAAGATGACTGATCAGTTGTTGTTCACTTGTGAACACAGTGATTTCATTTTTGTATTTTTGTTACAGATCCACTGCTAATCCCATGTACAGTTTGGCTCTGAGCATCCCATACAATCAACAGAGAAAAGAGTTCAACCCTAATGCAGTGATTAATCTGGACAGACCTGATGTGGTGAAGGCTGCCATGATCAACTGTCGGGTGTACACCGGCTCTCGAGTGGTGGGGGCGACTGTCCTGAGTCGGTATAATTCAGGACAACAGTGTCCCCAAGAGCGGGTGCCATGGGACTTTGTGAGAAATAGATGTCCTAATGTAAATGTATGGCAGGATTTTAATACGTGCCCTCAAAGTGAAATCGAAACCCTTCAAAATAGTGGTAACAAGTTAGCAGACCATGCTGAATATCGTGTTCATCAAAACTTCAACACTGTATTCAGTCAGCTAAACCAAAACAGTTTAACGAGGGACTTAATGCTGTTTTACATTTACTCAAACCCATGTAAAAGATGTATGGATACACAAAGTTGGCTCAACATAATCCCAACTATACAGCGCATTACCTATTGGACCAACCGTGCCTTTGTGTTTACAGACATATTTGTGCCTCACGGAGCAGACCCAAAGTCAGCAGTTATTGCGCAGAACACTCGCGCTTCAGTCGAAGCCCTTGGAAACATACTTGGCTTGACAAACGTCTATCGCTGCGGGTATAAGGAGTGCATCAGATGCGCCGCTAACGGTGGCACCAATCAAATCAATGAAAGATGTGTGACAGGCCCAGCGCCGTAGAATATCAATACACATGTAATTGTGTTTACACATTTCCAGTGATTATGTTTTATGATTTCCTATCTTACTTCTTAAAGGTCCAATATTCTTGCCTGGAAATTCCAGACTCACCGCTGTACCAGTGATGAGTCTGGTCGCCTTAGAATCTATTCGATTTCTAGGGCGGAGCAAACCCGAATTAACGGACAGCGGAGTTAGCCAATCAGAAAATGGCGGAGGTGACGTTAACAAAGCGACAAGAAAGTGAGAAAGTAAACAAACGGAGTAGTGAAGCCACGAGGGAGGAACGAGGGAGTTATTTCAACATTACCGTACCATACGCTGAATGAAACAAACTCTCGGCTCCTCTGTGCGCCATCTTGATTGTTGTCGGTGAGGAGACGCGTACGAGGGACGCTGCTCGCGAAGAACACGTGACTTAAATAAACCAATCAAAATGCACGGTACGGTTGGGATTTGAGTAAACCACTGCGGACGGCGTGGTGACCAGACTGATATTTCTCTGTAGAATAACACAGAGACATATCAGTCTGGAGTTTCCAGGCAACCAATATTCCGCTTTTTTCAGGCTTTGTGAAATAATTTTGAAACATTTTTGCATTAGCATTTCATGTTTTATAACTTAAACTAATGTATATGTGGAAAACATCCTCTGCTGGGGAGCTGTTAGTTTGAGTCAATTAGTTTTTGCAGAGAGCGCTTGGATAAGTTTTCTGTTGCCCCCTGCTGGCAATGGTTGAGAATGGACAGAGCATAAAATGGCTATTTAGCATGGCTGTTAGCAACCTGAGGCTAACAGATAAATGAGCTGACTGCTTCGTGGTGACGGAGGTTTAAGGCTGAAATTATTGGAGCGAGTCTGGGGATGGTGTACGAGCAGTGAGGCCGAGCGTTTTCTGCTCTTCAGAAGAAACAGACTCAGCAAACAGAATTACTCACATGTGAATAAAACTAAATATTATTACAGATATGTTTTTGAGGCGTAAACATTATAACATGGTTAAAAGTAAAAAATAAAGCTGATTTAGCAGAATAGAGACCTTTAATACAAACATTTACAAACATGTAGCCTCCTGTATGCAACACCTTTGTCTTTGAAAGTCTACAGCCTTTTGCAAGATTGTCTCCACCAGAGGGCGCTGATGATTTAAATTGTTAAACATTTCTGTATTACTTTTATTATTCTTTACTCTTAATTATGTTTGATTTTAATAAAGCTTTGCTCAGCATCATTTTTTGGACTGTCACTCTTTCATTTGCTCAGTAGCTCAGAAGAAAAAGAAAAAAAGTTATTGCTTTAATAAAGAACTGCCATCCATTTCCATACATTTAGTTGCTTTTTCTTGTAGTGATGTTTGCTCTGGGGAAGAGAGGAAAGAAGTTTAGCAGCAGAAAGACAGAATACATGTGTGTGAATGAGAGAGAGCCCAGTGGAGCCAGGAGGTGACAGGATTTTAAGTTCTTAGGGTCAGCTGTAGAGAAATGGAGAGAGTGGAAAAGAGCTCAGGTAAAGTCAGATTTACCAGACTGGATTCAGTTGATCCTCTCTAGGCAGGTTTGGTGTGGTTCCATATTTGATACATGTTGTAATGATGAATTAAATTATGTTTTGTGGCATTTTTACTGAATTGCAGAAAGGTTGACCTTATCTAACTATATCCATGACTTCTGTAGGTAAAAAACACCAGTTTTAAGCCCTGCACATAATGTCCTCTTTGGGGATCTGCCGTGACCCTAGGAACTCCCGCAGGTTCTCCTCCATGACTGCTCCTCTAACCATTAGCAATCAACAACATTTGCAGCATCTCTAACAGTTTCTCGAGATCTCGCAAAAGTTTCTCGGGATTTTGCTTTTTTTTCACCATGTCCCCTAAGGGGCTCTGTAGATTCATGATACTGAGGGATTGGAATTTTAGTTTTTATTGTTTTCTACTAGGGGGCACCATTTCCACATATATGATAGATAAAGGTATCAATGTGGAAATGGCCACATTAGTGTTGTATAAATGATCTGCCTGCAATGCAAAAAACAACAAAGTAAATAAACAAATCTGATCTGAAATGATTTGTGTGTTTTAGAGTTGTCATAAGTTGGTGTGAAAGTGTGTGTTTATAAATGAGTGTCTGTGTGTTTGTGTGAGCACAAATCTAAAATGTGGTCTTTACTGAGGTCTGCATCAGTGCAGAGGCCTCTGTGTGAGCTGGATGTGTGTGCACCACAAAAACTGGAATTAAAGGGGTTTAATTTCATAAACAGTTCATTTTTGCTGTGTATGGTGGGGACTGAAGTTAATTAACCATAAAAAAAATAACTATCAACTATTATCACAACAAAAGTTTAAAAAAGCAGTCATCTGGATTAGATTTTTCAAGTAGAAGACGTTTCACCTCTTATCCAAGAGGCTTTCTCAATTCTGAAATGAACTGGTAAGAGAGCTGGTTTATATTCTTCTAGGAAGGAGGAGTTTAGACCTGAAACTAAATTCTTTTGGTCAATGTGACCATGAATAGCCTGAGTGGTTTCGGGTCATTAGGAGTCCTTTGTCCTCAGCTGGAGTGAGTGGCAGAGTCGTTAACCCTCCCCAGCCTGGGCAGCTCCTTCAGATGTTAATGACCTGAGTGAAACTGGTTTGTTTTGTTTGGGTTTCAGGAGACTGTTGTAGACAGAAGGAAGGTTGTATCTGAGACCACCATTTCTGTTTAAAGAAGGTTTATCTTTTTTGACAAAGATTGCTTCTTTCACTCCTCGCTCAAACCATCCTTTCTCTCTGGCTAAGATTCGGACCTCACTGTCCTCAAAGGAGTGGTTTGTGGCCTTCAGGTGGAGGTGTACTGCAGATTCTGGTCCACTGGAGTTGGCCCTGCGGTGTTGGTATAAACGCTTGTGCAGAGGTTTCTCCAATGTACTGTTCATTACAGTTCTCACTGCAGTGGATGGAGAACACAACATTACTCTGTTTGTAACTGGGAATTTTGTCCTTGGGGTGAACCAGTTTTTGTCTGAGAGTATTAACAGGTTTGAAATAAACCGGGATGTTATGTTGGCTAAAAATCCTTTTAAGTTTCTCAGATAGGCCGGAGATGTACGGAATGACTACATTGCTCCTTTTTGGCTCTTGCTCCTGTTCTTTCCTGTCCTGTTTTCTTGTCATTCGGGATTTGGAGAAGGCCCAGTTGGGATATCCACAGGTTCTGAGAGCTTGGCGGACATGTAGCTCTTCTTTCCTCCTTTCCTCCGAGCTTGTGGGAACCTCTTGGGCTCTGTGCTGCAGTGTCCTGATCACACCGAGTTTGTGCTGTAGCGGGTGGTTTGAATCAAATAACAGGTCCTGGTCTGTGTGAGTGGGCTTCCTGTACACTTCCACATGGAGCCGCCTGTCTTCTCCAATGATAACTGCACAGTCTAAGAAGGCTAGGCTGTTCTCCGTGGCATCATCACGAGTGAACTTGATGTTCTGGTCCACAGCATTAATATGCCTTGTGAAAGCTTCCACTTCCTGGATTTTGATCTTCACCCAGGTGTCATCCACATATCTGAACCAGTGACTAGGAGTTGAACCTGGAAATGAGTCAAGAGCTCTCCTCTCAACTTCCTCCATGTACAGATTAGCCACAATGGGGGAGACTGGGGAGCCCATAGCACAGCCGTGTTTTTGCCTGTAGAAGTTTCCTCTGAACTGGAAATATGTGGTGTTGAGACACACCTCCAGTAGTTGGCAGATGTGGTCCGGTGTCAGGTTTGTCCTCTCTTGCAGTTCTCCATCTTGAAGCAAAATTCCCAGTTACAAACAGAGTAATGTTGTGTACTCCATCCACTGCAGTGAGAACTGTAATGAACAGTACATTGGAGAAACCTCTGCACAAGCGTTTATACCAACATCGCAGGGCCAACTCCAGTGGACCAGAATCTGCAGTACACCTCCACCTGAAGGCCACAAACCACTCCTTTGAGGACAGTGAGGTCCGAATCTTAGCCAGAGAGAAAGGATGGTTTGAGCGAGGAGTGAAAGAAGCAATCTTTGTCAAAAAAGATAAACCTTCTTTAAACAGAAATGGTGCTCTCAGATACAACCTTCCTTCTGTCTACAACAGTCTCCTGAAACCCAAACAAAACAAACCAGTTTCACTCAGGTCATTAACACCTGAAGGAGCTGCCCAGGCTGGGGAGGGTTAACGACTCTCACTCCAGCTGAGGACAAAGGACTCCTAATGACCCGAAACCACGCAGGCTATTCATGGTCACATTGACCAAAAGAATTTAGTTTCAGGTCTAAACTCCTCCTTCCTAGAAGAATATAAACCAGCTCTCTTACCAGTTCATTTCAGAATTGAGAAAGCCTCTTGGATAAGAGGTGAAATGTCTTCTACTTGAAAAATCTAATCCAGATGACTGCTTTTTTAAACTTTTGTTGCGATGCATTTACCCTGGACGAGTGAGAGTCTTCACAGACATATCAACTATTATATAATTGTTCTATGTCTTTATTGGTGGGCTTTTTGTGTCTTAACGTGAAAAGTGTGACTAAAAAGACAGGGCTGGGGGAGTTAGGTTAAAAAAGGTAAATACACACTCAAGTTTTTTTTTTTTCTGTCATATTTCTTGTTTGCTTCCCAATAAAAATATTTAATGTCTGCATAGTTGTTGTGATGTGATGTAAAGTAAACATAAATGTCTAAATCAGATGTGTCAAACTCAATCGGAGCTGGGGCCAAAATTAGAAAACCAGTCTTGGTCGTGGGCCGAATAAGAGAATTGTATAAATAATAAAGCCAGCCTACTGTATGTTTGTTCTCAGTTAGGCTACAATAGGCTTTTTAACATAGAATAATACTTCCCCACAGAACTACAGGTGTAGATTTGTGGTTTTAAGGGGCTTTGTAGTTTTGTTTTAAATCAGAACTTGGAACTCAACAAATAACAACAAATAGGCCACAGACTACTGACTAACACTGGCCAATTATTTATTTATTAAGTATTATTTACTGCCACCCAACTCCTCATATAAGACAGGTGTTTTCATCAGGTCCACTCTGTTTTACTGTGACAGTGTACTACCGGCAGATTAATATTTAGGTTCATGTCATGGCCCTCATGTGGATAAGCCCAGCACAACTTTAAGCTCAGTCAGCTCCTACACACAAACATGTATTATAGGCTTATTTAACATTTATTGAGCAAACTACTGTCCACCTCTCTGTCCTCTGCAGGACACGGTGTGAGCAGGATTATACCTCTTTCTGGGCAGGTTTAGCTCGCTGTGTGTTAATGAGTGCATTAGAGCACAAGTAGCGACAGAGAGAAAGGAAAAAGGGCGACGGAGGGCAGTGCTGTGAATGAACTTAGACAACTCTCTGCTGATAACTTGGTTTTACTGACACAACTTGGTTTTCTGTTTTTAAAGATGTACGGTTTGTAAAGGAGATGTTCTTACAATGCTGTGCGGTTGGAGCGTGGTTTTATTACTGCTACATTAGCTCAACAAACAAAGTGTAGAGCGTTTACAGAGAGTCCCAGTGTTTAAGAAGCTCCTGCTCTCACTGACCCCTCTTTGTCCATTTCTTTTGTGGAAAGTTAAATTTCCTGTTGGAGAATCCTTCACTCTCTCTCTGCTCCTGCGGTTCGTTAAATGCCGCTTGCTAAAACAGCGGGGGAGGGGCAGTGCCGGCGCGCAGCGGCGCCGGTTCTGCAGTGCATTATGGGACATGTAGTTCAAACAGATTGAGCACAATATATCGGTGGGCCATTATTAATATAAAATGGAAATGATCTCGCGGGCCAAAAGAAATTATCCTGCGGGCCACATTTGGCACGCGGGCCTTGAGTTTGACACCTGTGGTCTAAATGATCCATTTAAATTCATGGTTGTAAGGCAACAATAAAAATGCTATAGCGCAAGAATACTTTTGTCACTGTGCTGTTGAAAAATATAACCTTTTTGAAAATGTAGCTACCAAATGTGAAACACCTGAACAGCACAGTTTCATATGAGACACCACAGAGCGTCCACCGCTGTGTTCACTGCTCTAAACTTAACACTTCATTAAATATTTACTATGAAAGTGTTGTATGATATTATTGGGATAATATTTGAGCTGAAGAGGCAGACTTTTGCCCAATAAATTAACAGAATGTCTTCTTAAGTTTCTCCACAGTTTCTCTTTAGTAAATACTGACACACTGCCCCCTACAGGCGAGGGGTGTTACTGCTCATTCAGTCAGTTCAGTTTATGTGACAGAGTTCAGCGTGAATTTGGACCAGACCAATGACATCATCAGCACAAGTGTGGCCTTTTGTCCTGAAGCTCCTGAGTCCTGTGTGAACTCACACGGTGGTATAGCAAGAAGGTCCCGGGTTCGATTCCTGGACTGTATTTTTGTGTGGAGTTTGCATGTTCTCCCTGTGTCTGCGTAGGTTTTCTCCAGGTGCTCCGGTTTCTCCTACCACTAAAAACATGTACAATAGGTCCCCATGGAACCAGGACTCGTCTGTAAAACAACTCCAACTCCAGGCCTCCCTGCTGTGGTATAATGAGTCCATTTCACTATTTACTTGAATCGATTCTGGAGCAGATGACAATTTCATCGACTCCACTTTAGTCCTTCAAGCTAACATCGGTTCTCATTTAGTCAAAATTACACTCCGCACAGTTTCAGTTACAATTATTTTGTCTGGCAATCACAGAGAGGAAATCCAGTTATTGGTCATTTCGTCCCCTCATGCTCCTGTTGTCCTGGGCCTCCCTTGGTTAAAACTGCATAACCCTCACATAGATTGGACGGCCAACAGAATTGCCAGTTGGAGTATGTACTGTCATTCCCATTGACAACAGTCTGCTATTACAACTTGTGAACCTTCTGACTCTTCTCCACCCAGCCCTCCTGATTTAACCTCTGTTCCTACAATGTACCATGACCTTGCTGAAATGTTCAGTAAACAGAAAGCACTATCACTCCCACCTTATCGTCCTTATGATTGTGCTATTGATCTTCTTCCTGGAGCCCCCTTGCCTACCAGTCGCTTGTACAAGTTATCCCATCCGGAGAGGGAAGCCATGGAGTTGTACATTAAAGATTCCCATACCGTTAGCCTAATTCGTCCCTCCTCATCCCCAGTGGGAGCAGGATTTTTCTTTGTTGAGAAGAAAGATGCGACCTTGTGGCCCTGCATTGACTGTTGTGGGTTAAACAATATCACAATCAAAAATAAATACCCCTACTCTCATTGACTCTGCTTTTGAACCCCTTCATCAAGCAAGCATTTTCACCAAACTAGACCTTCGAAACGCTTACCACCTGCTCCGTATTCATTAAGGAGATGAGTGGAAGAGAGCTTTTAACACTCCTTTAGGCCATTTATTGAGTACCTTGTGATGCCTTTGGGCTTGACTAATGCCCCTGCCGTTTTCCAAGCCCTGGTGAACGATGTCCTCCGTGATATGCTGAACAAGCTTGTATTTGTTTACCTTGATGACATACTGATTTTCTCCAGAAATCTTCAAGAACATGTACAACATGTCAGGTTGCCACGGCAGCGACTCCTCGAGAACAAGCTCTGTGAAAAGAGAGAAATGTGAGTTTCATGCTTCATCTGTACATTTTCTTGGTTTTGTCATTGAACAGGGGCAACTCAAACCAGATCCAGCAAAAGTTAGAGCAGTGTCAGAATGGCCACAACCAGAAACATGTGAGCAACTTCAGCATTTTCTGGGCTTTGCCAAATTTTGCCGGAGGTTCATCAAAGACTACAGTAGAAAGGCAGCTGTAATTACTCGTTTGACTTCAACATCTGTTCCTTTTCAGTGGCCTATTGAAGCTGAAACTACATTTATCACACTCAAAGAACTGTTTGTTTCTGCACCTGTTCTGTCTCACCCAGATCCATCCAGGCAATTCATTGTTGAAGTTGACGCGTCCGACACAGGAGTGGGTGCTGTAATTTCACAGCGTTCTCAAGACCAGAAGATGCACCTGTGTGCCTGTTTCTCCCACCGACTTACGCCAGCAGAGGGCAATTATGACTTTGGGAACTGTGAGCTCTTGGCTGTAGTTTTGGCCTTGCAGGAGTGGCGGCACTGGTTGCAGGGAGCTGAACGCCCTTTTCTAGTCTGGACAGATCACAAAAATCTTTCCTGCTTCCTTTCTGCAAGAAGGCCAGGTGGGCGTCGTTTCTTGGGAGGTTTAACTTTGTTCTTACCTACTGCCCTGGATCCCAGAACATAAAACCTGATGCCTTTTCCCGTCAGTCCACTTCAGAGGAGTCCGAGACCCAGCTTGGTCCCATCCTTCCACCCTCTAGTGTTATTGACAGTCCTGAAACCCTGGACAAGATCTCTACTCCCACACCTGTCTACTTGGAGTTGTGAGATGGGAGATTGAGAAGGTTGTCCAGGAGGTCCAATGAACCCAACCAGACCTTGGTAATGGCCCACCTAATTGTTCGTTTATACCTGACTCAGTTCGATCCCAGGTCCTCCAATGGGGACACTCCTCTAAACTAACCTGCCATCCTGGTCTCTAGCGTACACTAGCGTTCCTTAGACAAAGGTTCTGGTGGCCCTCCATGAGTCGGGACACACGTGCTTTTGTTTCTGCTTGTCCTGTGTGTGCACGCAGCAAGGCCTGTCACATACGTCCAGCAGGTCTCCTCCATCCTCTACTAATTCCCAGCCGGTCATGGTCGCATATAGCGGTGGATTTCATCACTGGGCTCCCCACATCAGAAGGTAATACCACCATCTTGACTATTGTGGATTGTTTTTCTAAGGCCGTGCACTTTGTAACCCCTTCCCAAGTTGCATTCCTCCTCCGAAACTGCAAAACTACTGGTCCAGCATGTGTTCCGTCTCCATAGTATTCCCTCTGGTATAGTCTTTGACAGAGGTCCTCAGTTTTCCTCTCGGGTTTGGAAGGCTTTTTGTCAATCTATAGGCACTTCAGTCAGCCTTTCTTCCAGATATCACCCACAATCAAACGGGCAAACAGAGAGAGCAAACCAGGACCTGGAATCTGCATTGAGATGTGTCACACCATAATCCCACTACTTGGAGCTCTTTTCTACCATGGGTTGAGTATGCCCACAATTCTCTGGTGACGTCGGCTACAGGTATGGGCCCTTTTATGGTCTCCTTGGGATTTCAACCACCTCTATTTCCTGAGCAGGAAAAGGAAGTTGCTGTCCCATCAGTCCAGGCTCATGTACAACGCTGTCGACACATTTGGAGGGCGGCCAGAGCAGCTCTCAGATGCACAGCTGCTCACAACCAGGAAATTGCCAACGGTCGTCGCGTGCCATCGCCTGCTTACCAGCCTGGCCAAAGGGTGTGGTTATCGTCGCAAGATCTACCCCTTCAAGTCAAGTCACGCAAGTTGGCGCCCAAGTTTGTTGGACCCGTCACTATTGATAAAATAATCAATCCCTCAGTAGTATGTCTCAAGTTACCTGCCTCAATGAACATTCATGTGTCTTTCCATGTTTCCTTGCTCAAGCCTGTTACTTCCAGTCCTCTACAGAGGCTTGGATTTATAACACATCTGTGTACAGGGGGTGGATTTATAATACATCTGTGTACAGGGGCGTGGATTTATAATACATCTGTTTACAGAGGGGTGGATTTATAATACATCTGTTTACAGAGGGGTGGATTTATAATACATCTGTGTACAGGGGCGTGGATTTATAATACATCTGTGTACAGGGGGTGGATTTATAATACATCTGTGTACAGGGTTGTGGATTTATAATACATCTGTGTACAGGGTTGTGGATTTATAATACATCTGTGTACAGAGGGGTGGATTTATAATACATCTGTTTACAGAGGGGTGGATTTATAATACATCTGTGTGCAGGGGTGTGGATTTATAATACATCTGTGTACAGGGTTGTGGATTTATAATACATCTGTGTACAGGGTTGTGGATTTATAATACATCTGTGTACAGAGGGGTGGATTTATAATACATCTGTTTACAGAGGGGTGGATTTATAATACATCTGTGTACAGGGGTGTGGATTTATAATACATCTGTTTACAGAGGGGTGGATTTATAACACATCTGTGTACAGAGGGGTGGATTTATAATACATCTGTGTACAGGGGCGTGGATTTATAATACATCTGTGTACAGGGGTGTGGATTTATAATACATCTGTGTACAGGGGGTGGATTTATAATACATCTGTGTACAGGGGGTGGATTTATAATACATCTGTGTACAGGGTTGTGGATTTATAATACATCTGTGTACAGGGTTGTGGATTTATAATACATCTGTGTGCAGGGGTGTGGATTTATAATACATCTGTTTACAGAGGGGTGGATTTATAATACATCTGTTTACAGGGTTGTGGATTTATAATACATCTGTGTACAGGGGGTGGATTTATAATACATCTGTGTACAGGGTTGTGGATTTATAATACATCTGTGTGCAGGGGTGTGGATTTATAATACATCTGTTTACAGAGGGGTGGATTTATAATACATCTGTGTACAGGGTTGTGGATTTATAATACATCTGTGTACAGGGGGTGGATTTATAATACATCTGTGTACAGGGTTGTGGATTTATAATACATCTGTGTACAGGGTTGTGGATTTATAATACATCTGTGTACAGGGGCGTGGATTTATAATACATCTGTGTACAGGGGGTGGATTTATAATACATCTGTGTACAGGGTTGTGGATTTATAATACATCTGTGTACAGGGTTGTGGATTTATAATACATCTGTGTACAGAGGGGTGGATTTATAATACATCTGTTTACAGAGGGGTGGATTTATAATACATCTGTGTACAGGGGGTGGATTTATAATACATCTGTGTACAGGGGTGTGGATTTATAATACATCTGTTTACAGAGGGGTGGATTTATAATACATCTGTGTACAGGGGGGTGGATTTATAATACATCTGTTTACAGAGGGGTGGATTTATAATACATCTGTGTACAGAGGGGTGGATTTATAATACATCTGTTTACAGAGGGGTGGATTTATAATACATCCGTGTACAGGGGCGTGGATTTATAATACATCTGTGTACAGAGGGGTGGATTTATAATACATCTGTTTACAGGGGTGTGGATTTATAATACATCCGTGTACAGAGGGGTGGATTTATAATACATCCGTGTACAGAGGGGTGGATTTATAATACATCCGTGTACAGAGGGGTGGATTTATAATACATCTGTGTACAGAGGGGTGGATTTATAATACATCTGTTTACAGGGGTTGGATTTATAATACATCCGTGTACAGAGGGGTGGATTTATAATACATCTGTTTACAGAGGGGTGGATTTATAATACATCCGTGTACAGAGGGGTGGATTTATAATACATCTGTTTACAGGGGTTGGATTTATAATACATCCGTGTACAGAGGGGTGGATTTATAATACATCCGTGTACAGAGGGGTGGATTTATAATACATCTGTTTACAGGGGTGTGGATTTATAATACATCTGTTTACAGGGGTGTGGATTTATAATACATCTATGTACAGAGGGGTGGATTTATAATACATCCGTGTACAGGGGCGTGGATTTATAATACATCTATGTACAGAGGGGTGGATTTATAATACATCCGTGTACAGAGGGGTGGATTTATAATACATCTGTGTACAGAGGGGTGGATTTATAATACATCCGTGTACAGGGGTGTGGACGGGCGTGGACATGAAAGGTAAACACAGCCATGTTGCAAGGAAACCACACAGAAAAACAAAGAGAAGTCCCTGTTCAGTCTGTGTTCTGAGTTTGTGCTGCTGCTTCACGTTTTTCTCTGAAGACAGCTGGACAACGAATCGTCCCGACCTTACTGTTACAGGTAAGTTATATGTTTTGGGGAGGAACTGTTGGCGTAGTGGGGCCGTGTTTGTAAGAACGTGGTTGGGACAGCCACCCTTTCCACATAATAAATGAATAATGGCTAGAAGCATGTTTAGGCTGTTTATTGACAGCTAAAGATAGCCGTCTACAGTCGTAGCTTTACGCACACGAAGCTTTACACTCCAGTCAATAGCCGAACATAAACGCAGTGCTGCCTGCAGTAGTAAGCTTCCTCTGTGGTTCAGAGGTTAGGTTACTGCCTTTAGTTTGTGGAGTTCAGTGTTTGAGTCCCCATACGACAGGTTATGTGTATGGTACACAAAAAACTGCCAGGCAAATGAAACACTGAAGAAATACATTTTTTTGACTGTATATCTTTTTTTAATAATTGGGTTCATTCTATCTGGGAAGTAACAAAATTTAATGAAAATGTAGTTTTTTTTAATCATCTATATTTTTTTAATGGCAGCCCAGAATAACACGCCTTGTTCTTGGGGTCAGGCAAGGCAAGGCAAGTTTATTTGTATAGCACAATTCATACACAGAGCAATTCAAAGTGCTTTACAGAAAATAAAAGGCAAATTTAACACAATTAAAACAATAAAATCAAATTTAAAGAGTATAATTAAGAATCAATTTAAAATTAAATTAAAAGAGAAGAGTGCAGATAAAACACTTTCAGTTGGCATATGCACAGTTAAAAAGAACACTTTTAAGTCTGGACTTGAACATTGTCAGAGTAGAGGCCTGTCCAACATCGTCAGGGAGACTGTTCCAGAGTTTAGCTGCATAAAACTGAAACGCTGCTTCACCGAGTTTAGTCCTGACTCTGGGACCCAGCAGAGTCCTGTCCCTGAGGTTCTCAGAGTCTGAGATGGTTCATATGGGACCAACAGGTCAGAGATGTACTTTGGTGCTAAGCCATGGAGAGACTTGTACACAAGCAGAGATGTTTTAAAGTCTATTCTCTGAGCAACAGGAAGCCAATGCAGAGACCTGAGGACAGGACTAATATGGTCGTATTTCCTGGTTTTGGTCAGGACCCGAGCAGCAGCGTTCTGGACGTCCTGCAGCTGGTTTAGTGAGTCCAGTGAGCAGACCGTTACAGTAGTCTAACCTGCTGGAGATGAACGCATGAATAAGTCTCTCTAGGTCTGGTTTAGACAGTATACCTTTGATTCTGGCAATGTTTTTGAGATGGTAAAATGCTGATGATGTTATAGATTTAATGTGACTGCTGAAGTTCAAGTCAGAGTCCATGATTACCCCGAGATTTCTAACCTGACTTGTAGGTTTTAGTGAAAGAGACTCGAGGTGACTACAGACACCTTGTCTTTGTTTCTGCGGGCCAAAGATGATAATTTCAGTCTTGTCTGTATTTAGCTGGAGGAAGTTGTTTCTCATCCACTCATTGATCTGTTGGATGCAGTGACAGAGTGAATCCACAGGTCCATATTCACTTGCTGTCAGTGAGATGTAAATCTGAGTCATCTGCATAGTTGTGGTAGGATATGTTATTGCTGCTTATTAATTGGCCTAAAGGGAGCATGTAAAGATTGAACAAAAGAGGTCCCAGGATGGACCCCTGGGGCACTCCACAGGTCAGGGCCATTTGGTCTGAGACACAGTTACCAATTTCAACAAAGTACTTCCTGTCTTCAAGATAGGACTTACACCATTTTAGGGCAGTACCAGAAATACCTACCCAGTCCTCTAATCTTTGTAACAGGATCACATGGTCAACTGTGTCAAAAGCAGCCTCAGATCCAGCAGAACTAAGACTTTGCCTGTGTCGGTGTTCAGGCGGATGTCATTAGTCACCTTGATAAGAGCAGTCTCAGTGCTGTGATGTGGCCTAAAACCTGACTGAAAATCATCAAAGCAGTTCCGCAGAAGAAAGTCAGTAAGTTGTTGGTATACAACTTTCTCAAGGACTTTACCTAAAAACGGCAGGTTTGATATGGGCCGATAGTTGTTGAGTACTGTGGCATCAAGACTGCTCTTCTTTAGGAGAGGTTTGATGACCGCAGTTTTCAAGGCCCTTAGAAATGTCCCAGATTGCAGTGAGATGTTAACTAAATGAGAAAGCTGAGGTAACAAACTGCTCAGCACAGATTTTAGAAATCTAGTGGGTAACACATCAAGGCAGCAAGTGGATGAACTCAGAATGACCCTAATTTGTTTGCCTGTTTTTTGAATGCATAAAATATAAATTGTTAAATAATTTTGTTATACCTTTAGTCTTACTTCAGACCAATCCACTGAAACAAAATTTTCCCTTGATTTTAGAATTTTTGGGGAAAAGACCATGTTTACATAAAAAATACAATTTTTTAAGTAAAAGTAAACAATTAAATTACTAATTACTTTGACTAAACATTATTTTGACTATTTGACATTTTACTAGAGGGTATTTCTCAGAGTTTAGTGAGGATACTGTTACTGTTGTTTCTGTTTTTTTAATGGCAGAACTGAATAACACCTTTTATCAATCAAATTCCTCTGTAAAACAGTTCACACAGCAAACCCAACAGTGATTCTTGTTATCAAAATTCAAGTCAAATTCAAAATTTTCTTTGCAAAATTTGTTTTTTCTTATCAAAACTCTTCAGACATCGTTCAAAAGCAATGTTTTGCATCAGAATTTATGAACTCTGATCAAATAAATGTATGTTCACACTCATTTCACACTTAAGGTAAACTGCAGGTCTCTGTGCTTTAGTGTAGTGCAGGGCTCACAAAACTGCTCTGACATCCTGGGGCAAATCATTTTGTCACTCAGGCTACCAAAATCTGACTGCCCCTGCCTGATGGGCTATCATAAAAACTGTAAAGAAATATGTACTTTATTACTTCTAACATGTGTAAACTCCTGGGTACTCCCAGTTGTTTGTGGGTCAGAGGCCTCTGAGCTCTGTACTGAAGTCTGGAGCGTTCGGTCGCCCGTCTCTCTCTTTCTCAGCCAGAGATCAGGAAGCACGGCTCTGCACTGTTCACATTGAATTATAGTCGGCAAAATTTTTAAATTTATTATTTGACACAGGATCTAGTCTAGTGAGGACATGGAAAAACACACAGACTCTACTTGCTGTTTTGGAAATGTATAGCAGCATACGTTACGGTTTTTCATATTGCCATGTTGGTGATAAGAATCACTCTGCAAACCTAGACTCCGCCCACTCACAGCAGTACTGCCACACCATTGGCCCACACCACAACTGAGTCAGACCCAAATGAGTCAGCGAGAGCCTGACCAGATGGATTTTTGTGAGTTTTGTGCTCACAAATTTCATGACAATCCAGCTTTCTGTGCAAGGCCAAAACAGATCAGCCTGCTCTTTTTTAGACTGCAAAGTAGTCACTGAAGAAGATGGGAATCTAAAAACAGAAGTCTACACAAAACCAACCTTCACTGAGCAGTATCTCCTCTTTGGATCTGTCCATCGTCTCAGTCACAGCTGTGTCTGTGATCAGACTCAGGAGTTACCTGACCGTGCTTAGGGAAGAGGAAGTAAGAGCAGCACATGCCTGATGCCCTAAAAGGCTGTGGATACCCGACTTGGACTTTGCCAAATACAGGACCAAGACTAACACATAAATCAAGAACAAAGAAAAGATGTAACTGGACTTTCAGAAAAACTAAAAACACACAGTTCAAACACAACAACACCATAAAACAGAGTCTTATGCATCTGTAGGACAAACTCTCCTCTCACTAACAGAGCAGAGGGTACGACACTGTTCACTGCAGTGAAGAACATAGGGATCTGTGGATTTACCAGCACAAAATATGTATTATGGAGGTAATTTTTGTTAAAATAATAATAAAAAAAAAACCTCTGTAAGTAGTCTGAGAGGTTTGAGATGCATCTTCCTCCAGTCTGCAGCTCAATGCAGAAAACAAAGTCCAACGAGTTTCACACCAATTTCACTGACCACAGACCATCAACATCAGGGAGGTTTTTTTTTTTTTTTTTTTTTTTTACTTTTATATGTATTTTATCTACATATTTATCATTTTTTCCCTTGGTATTTATAGTGTCTGTGAGAGCAACAGACAACAACTGCACATTTTCTTTGGGATTATTAAGGTCTATGTCCATCTATTGCAGAACTTTGTGCTGTGGAGTCAGAATTGACCCCAGAGGACTTTTTTGTTACTGTTTTCCATAAAACATTAATCATTCAATCAAATTGCTTCAGATTTATTTTAATGACAAAAAAAAAAAAAACAAAAACAAAAAAAAAAAAAAACACTATTGAACAACCCCTGTTAATTTAAGCCCATGTGATGAAGAAACAACAGAGTTATACAGTAACAAACTTCTGTGTACAGGGGCGTGGATTTATAATACATCCGTGTACAGGGGCGTGGATTTATAATACATCTGTGTACAGGGGCGTGGATTTATAATACATCTGTGTACAGGGGCGTGGATTTATAATACATCCGTGTACAGGGGCGTGGATTTATAATACATCCGTGTACAGGGGCGTGGATTTATAATACATCCGTGTACAGGGGCGTGGATTTATAATACATCTGTGTACAGGGGCGTGGATTTATAATACATCCGTGTACAGGGGCGTGGATTTATAATACATCCGTGTACAGGGGCGTGGATTTATAATACATCCGTGTACAGGGGCGTGGATTTATAATACATCCGTGTACAGGGGCGTGGATTTATAATACATCCGTGTACAGGGGCGTGGATTTATATTACATCCGTGTACAGAGGGGTGGATTTATAATACATCCGTGTACAGGGGCGTGGATTTATAATACATCTGTGTACAGGGGCGTGGATTTATAATACATCTGTGTACAGAGGGGTGGATTTATAATACATCCTTGTACAGGGGCGTGGATTTATAATACATCTGTGTACAGGGGCGTGGATTTATAATACATCTGTGTACAGAGGGGTGGATTTATAATACATCCGTGTACAGGGGCGTGGATTTATATTACATCCGTGTACAGAGGGGTGGATTTATAATACATCCGTGTACAGGGGTGTGGATTTATAATACATCCGTGTACAGAGGGGTGGATTTATAATACATCTGTGTACAGAGGGGTGGATTTATATTACATCCGTGTACAGGGGCGTGGATTTATAATACATCTGTGTACAGGGGCGTGGATTTATAATACATCTGTGTACAGAGGGGTGGATTTATAATACATCCGTGTACAGGGGCGTGGATTTATATTACATCCGTGTACAGAGGGGTGGATTTATAATACATCCGTGTACAGGGGTGTGGATTTATATTACATCCGTGTACAGAGGGGTGGATTTATAATACATCTGTGTACAGAGGGGTGGATTTATAATACATCCGTGTACAGGGGCGTGGATTTATAATACATCTGTGTACAGAGGGGTGGATTTATAATACATCTGTGTACAGAGGGGTGGATTTATAATACATCCGTGTACAGGGGCGTGGATTTATAATACATCTGTGTACAGAGGGGTGGATTTATATTACATCCGTGTACAGGGGCGTGGATTTATAATACATCCGTGTACAGAGGGGTGGATTTATAATACATCCGTGTACAGGGGCGTGGATTTATAATACATCTGTGTACAGGGGTGTGGATTTATAATACATCTGTGTACAGGGGTGTGGATTTATAATACATCTGTGTACAGGGGTGTGGATTTATAATACATCTGTGTACAGGGGTGTGGATTTATAATACATCCGTGTACAGAGGGGTGGATTTATATTACATCCGTGTACAGGGGTGTGGATTTATAATACATCCGTGTACAGGGGTGTGGATTTATAATACATCTGTGTACAGGGGCGTGGATTTATAATACATCTGTGTACAGGGGCGTGGATTTATAATACATCCGTGTACAGGGGTGTGGACGGGCGTGGACATGAAAGGTAAACACAGCCATGTTGCAAGGAAACCACACAGAAAAACAAAGAGAAGTCCCTGTTCAGTCTGTGTTCTGAGTTTGTGCTGCTGCTTCACGTTTTCCTCTGAACACATCTGGACAACGAATCGTCCCGACCTTACTGTTACAGGTAAGTTATATGTTTTGGGGAGGAACTGTTGGCGTAGTGGGGCTGTGTTTGTAAGAACGTGGTTGGGACAGCCACCCTTTCCACATAATAAATGAATAATGGCTAGAAGCATGTTTAGGCTGTTTATTGACAGCTAAAGATAGCCGTCTACAGTCGTAGCTTTACGCACACGAAGCTTTACACTCCAGTCAATAGCCGAACATAAACGCAGTGCTGCCTGCAGTAGTAAGCTTCCTCTGTTCCCTGTTTTGTATACTATTACTGATAGGACAAGTTCGTAAAAGATATTTGGGGCAGTTCCATATAAAAGCTAAATATTGCTTCACTAACCACATCTGTCAGAAAGGTGAGGCCTACAGCTCTTGAGACAGGACTGTGAAGTCTGTGAAATGATTCACTTTATAGTATTTATTCTGTTTCAGATACTTCAGCCTGAACTCTCCTCTCTGCAGCTGGAACAGCTGGATCCATCTCTACATCACATTTCCTCTGAGAAAGACACTGCCCCTCACCACAGCACCACTAGAGACACTCGATATGTTTTTATTTTTATTTTTTTTATTTACTCATGAACTTCTCTGCTGTGAGATGGTAATGTTTCCTACACAGACCACATGTGGAGCTGTATCCACGACCTCTGTTAGTCCATCATTTACATTTAGTCATTTATATTAAACGTCAGTTTCTTTTGTATTTTTTTTTTCTAAGCAGATGTTTGCTTCATACCCAATAATGTTGTAATGTCATTTGTTTTCCAATAAAGTGCAAAAAGCCATTGGAAGGAAGAAGTCAATGTTTGGTCCCTACTTTTACCACAGTGCACAGTGAGGATATTTGTACAAATATTTGCAGATATGTATTTGTTTCTACTGAAAAAATACCTCAACAGTAGGCTACAGAGGAACTACAGTAACTCCCTGCACAATGAGAAAACTGTCATAATAATAAAACGTATGCAGAATAGGACAGCTTTTGTATTTTTATTCTCTGCAATAGTTAGATATTACACATAAATAAATAAAAGGTCAGAAGCAGAAGTCTGTCTCCAGCAGTAGTGAGTATCTGTCAGGTTATTCCTGAGGTTTGAGAGAGGACCATCAGCTCTGAGTGAACTCAGATGTGCTCTGCTCTGCTACACCTGCTAACAATACCAAATGAAATGTGTGAGGTGGCCTCACAATTTTATATCTATTACTTTTCAGTATCAGCCAAGGTACAAGAACAAGGTGTACGAGGGAGGAAGTGTCCTAACAGTGATCTAATTCTGTGACTTATGATTCAGAAGCAGACATTTTCCCAACTGCACCATGCACCAACATGCTCCTCACTCAAAACGCTACATTTAGTGGGAGGGGAAAGACCTCAGGAGAGTTTCAGAAAGTGGGCCGACCCCTCATTATCATATGTGGATGACATGGACACTCCCCGTGGAGAAATTTAAACACTGCCCCCTGATGGTGGTACAGAAAAATGCGCAAAAAGTGCACAGAAACTCTGCTCTCTGGTGTTTTAAAGGGGGATAGTTTTAGACAGGTCAAATCTTCCAAATTATACTTTAAAACTTTTGTATGATTTTACTCCAAAAGTAAAAAAGTCTGTGAGGAATCAGAGGAAACAGAGCTGTACAGTGTTTTGTTTTTGGATAAATGAATGAGAGCAGACTGGATGTAGAGGGCTTGGTGATTGGTCAGTGCTTCCTGGAGTGGGCGGAGGTTTGTGGAACCGAGCGTTCTGAGGCCTCAGAAACTCAGTGCCAGAGTATATAGGATTACTTAAACAGGCGTGAATGAAACTCCAGGTCTGTTTTTGATGAGAGAACAACATAACATGGGAGAAAAGTTAAAAAAGGTAGATTTTGCAAAACATAGTCCCTTTAACACTAGGGATGGGCACTGAAACCTGGTTCCACCTGAGAACTGGTTCTAATTTCTGAAAATTATATTATCGCATGAGCTTGATGCGTTTCCTTGCTGTTAATACTTAATCGTGCTCGTGCTATAATTTTCATATTTTGGCAGGGGTGGGGCTGTTGGTTATAGCCCTTCTGTATTGGTTCCTGTGGGACAGATCACTGCAGAGCCAGCTAACGTTAGCTTAGCTCAAACTAAGTTACTAAACTTTAACCCTGTCTGCATTATGTTTATTTCAGATCCTGTCAGAGGATTGTGGTCTTATGAACTATTTCACAACATATACAGTGGGTACGCAAAGTAGACCTCCTTAAAATTTTCACTCTTTGTTATATTGCAGCCATTTGCTAAAATCATTTAAGTTCATTTTTTTACTCATTAATGTACACATAGCACCCCATATTGACAGAGAAACACAAAGTTGTAGACATTTTTGCAGAATTATTAAAAAAGAAAAACTGAAATATCACACGGCCATAAGTTTTCAGACCCTTTGCTGTGACCCTCATATATTTAACTCGGGTGCTGTCAAGGTCGGAGTGGGTAATCGGGAGAAACGGGTGGATTCCCGGTGGGCCTCTTCATTCATGGGCCGGTCGGTCAGCATCAAGGAAAAATAATCACGGTAGAATATGAATGAATCTTTGCAGCGCTGTTCGCTTTGAATCAACCTGTCCCTTTAAGAGATGGCACCGGCAGTTTGGGAGCTACCATTTGACCCAAACGGCCCCTTAGCTCACAGTTGGTTGAGTCCACCATAGCACGTCTCTACCAAAAAGTCAAGGTGGGGCAGAGAGGCGGGCCAGCCGCTGATTAGCGAGTAAAAATGGATAGGAAGAGACCAGGTGGGGCTGAAAAAGCCAGGTTAAAGAAGAGAAAGGCATTGACTGAGGATGCTGCTGTAACGGGTGTGATTTTGCTCATTAAAAGTCTAATGCTGCCTTGTTGCACATCCGTTTACATTAATCAATCTGCGTTGTGTTCGATGTGTGCTGCGCTGATTGAAGGAAGGACCAATACACTGCTGACCACTGGATGCAATTTTAATTATGGTTCTGCACAAATAAAAGAACATAGAAATCCTTGTCACATGCAGTCTCTCCCATGCACACAGCTCATCAGTCCCCTGTTAGCAAGTAAACACATAGAGAAAGGCACATCGTGTTCTCTCTTAAAGTGATAGTACAGGCATAAATGTGCAACACTGTTATAACAATGAGAAAAGGCTAGAACTTGTATTTAACTATGTAATAATCATAGAACATTGAATACAGTGAAGGATTTGGTGAAGTTCACATATAAAAATAAAAGTACAATTTTACTCTGATTACACTGCCAAATGTGCAAAGCTCACAGACATATTTTCAAGAAGACAGACAGAAGAGGCAAATGGTAAGGGAGATATAACATTAAGCCTAATTGATAATTTAACTAAAAACTAGCATAATAAATTAAGCTAATGTCACTTTGAACGTTGTGCTATGTTACCACAATTAGTAACCAAACTAAACAATAGCATTTAAAAGATAAATATTCATGCATTGTATACATAGGCAATGGCTATTGAAATGAATTTCAATATATTTAAAAAGTATAATTTTTGTTTACATAATCATACTGTGAAATATTTTTGTTCAACTGCAATTTTTTCAATTATAATTATTTATTTGTTATTATTTGTTATTCATGATTATTTTCCGTACTGTAATAAAACATTTATATTACGTGCTAAATTTTTGCCTAATTTTTCATGTGGCAAAAAATGGGCCGGTCTTGGCCATTAAACTCCTGGGCTGAAAAGTTGTCCCACTCCGCCCCTGGGTGCTGTCCATTTCTTCTGATCATCCTTGAGATGGTTCTACACCTTCACTGGAGTCCAGCTGTGTTTGATTAAACTGACTGGACTTGATTAGGAAGGCCACACATCTGTCTGTATCAGAGCTTACAGCTCACAGTGCAGCTCAGAGCAAATGAGAATCATGAGGTCAAAGGAACTGCCTGAAGAGCTCAGAGACAGAATTGTGGCAAGGCACAGATCTGCCCAAGGTTACAAAAAATTTTCTGCTGCACTTAAGGTTCCTAAGAGCACAGTGGCCTCCACAATCCTTAAATGGAAGAAGTTTGGGATGACCAGAACCCTTCCTAGAGCTGACCGTCCGGCCAAACTGAACAATCGGGGTGAGAGAGATAAAGAAGAACCCAAAGATCTCTGTGGCTGCGCTCCAGAGATGCAGTGAGGAGATGGGAGAAAGTTCTGGAAAGTCAACCATCACTGCAGCCCTCCACCAGTCAGGGCTTTATGGCAGAGTGGCCCAACGGAAGCCTCTCCTCAGTGCAAGACACATGAAAGCCCACATGGAGTTTGCTAAAAAAACACCTGAATGACTCCAAGATGGTGAGCAATAAGATTCTCAGGTCTGATGAGACCAAGATAGAACTTTTTGGCTTTAATTCCAAGCAGTATGTGTGGAGAAAACCAGGCACTGCTCATCACCGTCCAGTACAGTCCCAACAGTGAAGCCTGGTGGTGGCTGTGGGCTGTTTTTCAGCTGCAGGGACAGGACGACTGGATGCAATCGAAGGAAAGATGAATGCGGCCAAGTACAGGGATATCCTGGACGAAAACCTTCTCCAGAGTGCTCAGGACCTCAGACTGGGCTGAAGGTTCACCTTCCAACAAGACAATGACCCTAAGCACACAGCTAAACTAATGAAGGAGTGACTTCAGGACAACTCTGTGACTGTTCCTGAACGGCCCAGAGTCCTGACTTAAACCCAACTGAGCGTCTCAGGAGAGACCTGAAAATTGCCGTCCACCAACGTTCACCATCAAACCTGACAGAACTGGCGAGGATCTGCAATGAGGAATGGCAGAGGATCCCCAAATCCAGGTGTGAAAAACTTGTTGCATCATTCCCAAAAAGACTCATGGCTGTTTTAGCTCAAAAGGGTGCTTCTACTAAATACTGAGCAAAGCGTCTGAATACTTATGGCCGTGTGATATTTCAGTTTTCCTTTTTTAATAATTCTGCAAAAATTTCTACAATTTTGTGTTTCTCTGTCAATATGGGGTGCTGTGTGTACATTAATGAGGAAAAAAATGAACTTAAATGATTTTGGAAAATGGACGCAATGTAACAAAGACTGAAAAATTTATTGGGGTCTGAATACTTTCCATACCCACTGTATATGACTGAACTAATTAAATTAATTATATTTTTAAGATAAATGCACACTTACCAAGCTCTTACTCCTCTGACTCCAATGTTAGCAGCAGGCAGCTGTCAGTGAGTGAAGAGGTCAGGGGGCGGGGTTTACTGAAAAGTGACCAATCACAGCAGCTCAGTGATTCTGGAGGGTCCCGCCTCCAAACTGACAAAACTTTTAGAGGAGCGAGCAGAATCTGATCCACACATGAGCAGAATTTAACATCACAAGTGCAGAAGAGAAACATGGAGCGCAGAAGAGCAGCACACGCGCTTGTGGTGAATCTGTGCACGTGGGATGTTCAAAGTGCACGTGGAGTGTAGTTTACGCACGCATGAATTAAAATAATCTGCTCATGGATGTATTTATTGCGCCTCTTGAGTTTTGTCATATTTCTGACGCGATACACGAGAGCTCCCTTCCAGAAACCACAGCTTCTAAAATGTTTAGTTATCCTACTGTAACATTTATAGATGTGGTTAATAGTACCATCAGATAATGTAGTTCTGAATATTATAGCTACTTAAAAAAATTGTTAAAAAAGAACTGACAGAGACCAAAATTAATTCATGCTTTAGGTATTATAATTCAGACTCTGGCTCAGTTGTTTGGTAAACATTACACAACATTTGTTTTAAAAATTCATTTTTATTTATATTGCCCAATATTGCAGCAGTGGTTTTAAGGCTTTACAGGAACAGACGTAAACAAACAGTACATCCCTGTCCTTAGGCCTCCTTCTTGGTAATTATAAACTATTAAATAAAACCTAGCCATGGGAAAAATCTCAGGGAGAACCACATGAAGGAGAGATCCACTCTCAGACAGGCTATAGATGTGTCCAATTTTACACCAGATGCCCTTCCTGGGCTTGGGACTGGCACAAACACTACACTGGCTTGTGACCCTCTTTGGATTAAAGAGAGAGTTTGTACATTTTTATTGCAGAACAAAGCTCCAGGAGGGAGTAATGTTATTGTGGAGCAGATTAGATTATAATGGGCTGTCCAGGTCTGGTTGGTTCATGAAAACTCTGACATTTTCTCATCACAAACGTTTGTGTACATAAAGGTGCAGTTACAGAGGAGCTCCTACACTCAGCTTGGTCTCTGGTTGAAGATGTCTCGTCTGTGGTGGACAGTGGTTGCTGTATTTCTGACAGCTCAAAGCATTGATGCTGTGGATGATGAATAAACTGTCTGAGGTCGTGAACCACGGTCCTGAATCTGTGAGTCTTATTTTGGAAACATTCTCTGAGCTTTGGCAGCACCCAAACCTTGAAAGTAAATAGAACAATTATGTGTTTTATTTCTTTTCAGGTACAGACCCACTAAAACACGACCGGATGGGTAAGTCGCCCCAACGTCCAGTTATAAATATATTTCAAATTTAGCAAAAACTACAGCAGTGTTAAAGGAGCTATATTCTGCAAAATCAACCTCTTTTGTCTTTCTCCCATGTTATAATGTTGTTCCTTCATCAAAAACAGACCTAGAGTTCTGTTTTGTGTAACTCGAGCCTGTTTGAGTAATGCTGTATTCTCTGGCGCTGAACAAACCTCCACCCACTCCAGGAAGCACTGACCAATCAATAACAAGCCCTCTACATCCAGTCTGCTCTCATTCATTTATCCAAAAACAAAACTGTGTACAGCTCTGTTTCTATTGATTCCTCACAGACATTATTCAGTTTTGGAATAAAATGGCATCATTAAAAAGTTTAAGGAAATAAAAAGCATTTTTCCTGTTTCTGTTCAAAAGACAGCAACAGTCTGCTCTCTGCTGCCTTCTGCTGGTCTCTTCACCTGCTTCTTTATGGCACCAGAGGAACTAAAATACACATAAAGTTTTTAAAGTCTGTAAAAACTGCTGCTGTTCTAGAGGAGACCAAGACTGGTTTAAAAATATGAACAAAAGGAGAAAATAGAGGCTTTAAGAAAGATGACTGATCAGTTGTTGTTCACTTGTCAACACAGTGATTTCATTTTTGTATTTTTGTTACAGATCCACTGCTTCTCCCATGTACAGTTTGGCCCTGCGCATCCCATACAATCAACAGAAACAACAGTTCAACCTTGCTGCAGTGACTAATCTGGACAAACCTGATGTGGTGAAGGCTGCCATGATCAACTGTCGAGTGTACACCGGCTCTCGAGTGGTGGGGGCGACTTTCCTCGGTCTGTCTAATATACAGGAACAGTGTCCTGAGAATGAAATCCCAAACCTTCTAAATATTTATAAACGCTTCACAGACCATGCTGAATATCGTGTTTTTAAAAAGTTTAACACCTTAGTCAATCAGATAAACACAGGGAATAAAAATACTGATTTTATGCTGTTTTACGTTCTCGCAAACCCATGCACTGAAAAATGTTTGAACCTAGACAACAAATACAAAATAATCAACTATTTAACAAAAATTAGGAACTGGAAACACTTTGCCTTTGTGTTTACAAACATATTTGTGCCTCGTGGATCAGACCCAAACTCACCAGATACTGAACGTAACGCCCGCACTTCAGTCACAACCCTTGGAGACAAACTTGGCTTGACAAACGTCTACCGCTGCGGGCGCCAGGAGTGCTTCAGGTGCTCCGCTAACGGTGGCACTATCAATGAAAGATGTGTGACAGGCACAGTGCAGTAGAATATCAATGCACATGTAATTGTAATTACATATTTAAAATGATTATGTTTTATGATTTCCTATTTTACTTCTTAAAGGTCCAATATTCTGCTTTTTTCAGACTTTGTGAAATAATTTTGAAACATTTTTGCATTAGCATTTCATGTTTTATAACTTAAACTAATGTATGTGTGGAAAACATCCTCTGCTGGGGAGCTGTTAGTTTGAGTCAATTAGTTTTTGCAGGGAGCGCTTGGATAAGTTTTCTGTTGCCCCCTGCTGGCAATGGTTGAGAATGGACAGAGCATAAAATGGCTATTTAGCATGGCTGTTAGCAACCTGAGGCTAACAGATAAATGAGCTGACTGCTTCGTGGTGACGGAGGTTTAAGGCTGAAATTATTGGAGCGAGTCTGGGGATGGTGTACGAGCAGTGAGGCCGAGCGTTTTCTGCTCTTCAGAAGAAACAGACTCAGCAAACAGAATTACTCACATGTGAATAAAACTAAATATTATTACAGATATGTTTTTGAGGCGTAAACATTATAACATGGTTAAAAGTAAAAAATAAAGCTGATTTAGCAGAATAGAGGACCTTTAATACAAACATTTACAAACATGTAGCCTCCTGTATGCAACACCTTTGTCTTTGAAAGTCTACAGCCTTTTACACCAGAGGGCGCTGATGATTTAAATTGTTAAACATTTCTGTATTACTTTTATTTCTCTTTACTCTTAATTATGTTTTATTTTAATAAAGCTTTGCTCAGCATCATTTTTTGGACTGTCACTCTTTCATTTGCTCAGTAGCTCAGAAGAAAAAGAAAAAAACTTACTGCTTTAAAAAAGAACTGCCATCCATTTCCATACATTTAGTTGCTTTTTCTTGTAGTGATGTTTGCTCTGGGGAAGAGAGGAAAGAAGTTTAGCAGCAGAAAGACAGAATACATGTGTGTGAATGAGAGAGAGCCCAGTGGAGCCAGGAGGTGACAGGATTTTAAGTTCTTAGGGTCAGCTGTAGAGAAATGGAGAGAGTGGAAAAGAGCTCAGGTAAAGTCACATTTACCAGACTGGATTTAGTTGATCCTCTCTAGGCAGGTTTGGTGTGGTTCCATATTTGATACATGTTGTAATGATGAATTAAATTATGTTTTGTGGCATTTTTACTGAATTGCAGAAAGGTTGCCCTTATCTAACTATTTCCATGACTTCTGTAGGTAAAAAACACCACTTATTATCTTCTTTATCTATTGCCATTGACTCCCATTCAAATGACAATTTTATTATATACAGTCATTACAATATAATTTCAGTTTTATAAAGTATTTCATGGATTCATACGGAGTTCCTTAGGGGACATGGTAAAAAAAAAAAAAAAAAAAAAAGATGAGAGAGAGAGAGAGAGAAAAAAAAGCAAAATCCCGAGAAAGTTTTGTGAGATCTCGAGAAACTGTTAGAGATGCTGCAAATGTTGTTGATTGCTAATGGTTAGAGGAGCAGTCATGGAGGAGAACCTGCGGGAGTTCCTAGGGTCACGGCAGATCCCCAAAGAGGACATTATGTGCAGGGCTTTATTTGTAAATCAAATTGCGCTTTGACAGCTGAGTCCATAAGCCCAACACTGATCCTGGAACGCACACACAACACAATGCTTAGGCGCACACACATCCCAAAATACTCAAAGTCAAATTGCTCAGCTGATCGAGAAAGCTTTTTACCAAGCTACACCAGGAGGAGGTGCAGAGGACTTTCTTCACCCTGCAACAACTCATTTATCCATCACACTGACTCTGTGTTTAAATAAGTTTGTCTTTTACTTCAACTGTATTGCAACATTGTGTCCAGCAGAGGGCACTAAACCAATGTGTGAAGCTCAGAAAGAGTTTTTTAAAACTCCAACATTGGTTTTTGAAGCTGTTGAATAACTTTTGGAAATCACTGTGGTACCGTAATGTTTACTGTAATTGTGCCTTGACTTTGATGGACAAAGGTTTTCCAGCATCGGTTTTCAGTCTTTTACATTTTCAAACCAAAAGCCCTGGATTTGTCCAGCGTCCATCAATCATACACAATATATTTACCTTCATGTTACTGCAAAGGTTTATGTCCATTTAAGTTTAAAGCAAACTCAGGAGAGAGACAGCGAGAGGGGATATGCTGCAAAATTAGTCCAAAAACAAACTCATTTCTGTGTTAGTGTGCATGATAATGTTTCCTCCAAAAGCAGAAGTCTGGTTCTGTGTCCTCTGTTGGTTCAGAGGAAAGTCTTTAGGCTCACAAGGTCACTCTGTAGTTTACAGTAATAACCACCAGGGGTGCAGCGACCCCCAGGGGTACATGAGCACACTGCAGGAGGTATGTGGAGTTATTTGATATTGGACCTCTTTAGAAAATATTTCTCAAGAGCATGACACGTGCGTTCATGGTCAGTTTGACTTCTCTCCTGGTATGTGCACTGCGCAGAGAGAACACGTAACGAAAATCACAAATAAATGGGAATGTCTTTGAGTATGAAAGCTAATAATTCACTGTGGAAACAATTACAGACACAGAATCGTCTGTGAACAACAGGAGTGGCATCTTGTTGAGACATTGCTTGTGAAAATCCTGGTGAGTGTACAACATGTTCACATTTAGCTTTCAGCTAACGGCTAATGTTATGATGAAAATATGACATTTTGCCTTGATCTGCTGCTGAGATACCCTTCATAAAAAAAAATCTGGAGTTTATATGAATGTTGTCTAATGTTTCACATGCTTTGGTGCACTTTGTATCATTGCAATTGTATAAAACGACTCAGAAATGCTAAGCGCGCTAATGCTAATGCTATCCACTAATGCTAATCGCTAGCGTGGTCAATGTTTTTTCTAAGGCCAGGATTAGCACTATGATAATAAAACATGTGTTATTTGCACTGAAAATCATTTGGTTTTAATACAAACACTGTTATTTCATGGTTAAAAGCCTGTTTTAAGCCACAATAAGCTGGTTTTGGTCACAAAAAGCATAAATAGTGTATAAAAGCAGTTCTACTTCATTTCAGTGTCATGGTAAAATGTGTTAAAAAGGAATGCTAAATAATTCATTCTGATAATCTGAATATGGTTATTGTACAGGTTTGTGTTACTCATTCATGTTTATCTGATAATGTATTTTTATTTCATAATGTGTATTATTTCTAAAAAAGAAACATTCATGTGATAATCCATCATTAATTTAAAGCTAACTAAGCTAAAATACCAGAGTGGTAAAAGAGTAAATTCATTGTTGTAATGCTCTGTTATATGAGCAAATATGAGGTCTCATACTGAAAAGAATAAGGAGGAGAATAATTTACTCTCTGCACTTTTGTGTAGATTGGTTTTATGGTGATCCTCAGTCGATGGAGAGCCGAGCTCAAGGTGGAAGTGAGCGGTACTGAAAGGTGTGGCCAGCCAGAAGCATCCAATCACAAGAGAACCTTAACCAACTGAACCTTTCAGGATCCCAGATAAGACACAAAACTGCACCTTACTACACTTCCCAGGTAGCAACGGCTGAAACTACCCTAAATCTGGATCAGGATTAAAACATGGATTAAAAGAAAAATGCAATACTAAAGAAGAACAAAACAGGGACTAAACAGGAACTAAACCAGGTCTAAAGTAAAGCAAATAGATCAGGACTAAAACAGGACCACCAGAGGAAGCCTGTGTAGTGCGTACCACCAGTCAGACCTGGACCACAGTTTGAGAACCACTGCAGTAAACTTACAGTATTTACAGCACATACTTTGTAAAGCAACAGAACTTTATTAAAGAGAATATTTTCTGTTTTTATTTATATTTTTAAACCTGTCTTGGTCTCCTCTAGAACAGCAGCACAGTTTACAGACTTTAAAAACTTTATGTGAATAGAAAACAGTTTTACTAAATACTCTACTACTGACATAAAGAAACCAAAGGAGACCAGCAGAGGGCAGAGCTGTTACTGTCGTTTGAAAATTATTAAAATCATTTCCTTAAACTTTTTGTATCATTTTACTCCAAAATAAAAGTGTGTGAGGAATCAGTGGAAACAGAGCTGTACAGTGTTTTGTTTTTGGATAAATGAATGAGAGCAGACTGGATGTAGAGGGCTTGGTGATTGGTCAGTGCTTCCTGGAGTGGGCGGAGGTTTGTGGAACTGAGCGTTCTGAGGCCTCAGAAACTCAGCACCAGAGAATACAGGATTACTCAAACAGGTGTGAATGAAACTCCAGGTCTGTTTTTGATGAGAGAACAACATAACATGGGAGAAAAGTTAAAAAAGGTAGATTTTGCAGAATATAGTCCCTTTTTGTTTAGGTAGAATTATAATTTAGTGCTGTTCCTGTGTTGAATCCAGGCTTTCTGTGACCTTTGACCTGGGCCACACTGTGTCTTACTTGTCATGGTTCAGTTGTATTTACATATTTGCAAAATGTTTCCAAAACAATCTTACGACACATTTATCAAACCTCATCTCGTCCTCGTCATCATTAACAAACATCTTTGACATTGCACCACATTTCTTCTTCTTCTTCTTCTTCTTCTTCTTCTTCTTCTTCTTCTTTTTCTTCTTCTTCTTCTTCAGAGCAGCGGTGTCTCTTACATTTTGTGATAAAAGAAGATAAACTTTGTTTATGACCATTTTTCTACAGATATCATGTTACTGCAGCGGTTTATGTCCATCGAGAGATAACTTAGAGAGGACACAGTGCTGTGCAACAGAACCAGGCCAAACTGTTTTAAAGAAGTAAATTATTTTGCCATGAGTTGATGACAGGGTTAGTTTCTGTGTTTTTGTTCCAAAAGCAGAAGTCTGGTTCTGTGTCCTCTGTTGGTTCAGAGGAAAGTCTAGAATCCAGGTCTAAACCAGGACTAAACCAGGACTAAACCAGGCCTAAACCAGGACTAAACAAGGTCTAAACCAGGACTAAACCAGGACTAAACCAGAACTAAACCAGACCTAAACCAGAACTAAACCAGGACTAAACCAGGACTAAACCAGAACTAAACCAGGACTAAACCAGGACTAAACCAGAACTAAACCAGGACTAAAGCAGGACTAAACCCGGACTAAACCCGGACTAAACCCGGACTAAACCAGGACTAAACCAGGACTAAACCAGGACTAAACCAGGACTAAAGCAGGACTAAACCCGGACTAAACCCGGACTAAACCCGGACTAAACCAGGACTAAACCAGGACTAAACCAGGTCAAACCAGGCCCAAACCAGGACTAAACCAGGCCTAAACCAGGACTAAACCAGGACTAAACCAGGACTAAACAAGGCCTAAACCAGGATTTAACCCGGACTAAACCAGGACTAAACCAGGACTAAACCAGATCTAAACCCGGGCTAAACCAGGACTAAACCAGGACTAAACCAGGACTAAACCAGGTCCAAACCAGGACTAAAACAGGACTAAACCAGGACTAAACCAGGTCTAAACCAGGACTAAACCAGGACTAAACCAGGTCTAAACCAGGACTAAACCAGGTCTAAACCAGGACTAAACCAGGTCTAAACCAGGACTAAACCAGGTCTAAACCAGGTCTAAACCAGGACTAAACCAGGACTAAACCAGGACTAAACCAGGTCTAAACCAGGACTAAACCAGGTCTAAACCAGGGCTAAACCAGGTCTAAACCAGGACTAAACCAGGACTAAACCAGGACTAAACCAGGTCTAAACCAGGACTAAACCAGGTCTAAACCAGGACTAAACCAGGACTAAACCAGGTCTAAACCAGGACTAAACCAGGACTAAACCAGGTCTAAACCAGGACTAAACCAGGACTAAACCAGGACTAAACCAGGACTAAACCAGGACTAAACCAGGACTAAACCAGGACTAAACTAGGACTAAACCAGGACTAAACCAGGACTAAACCAGGACTAAACCAGGACTAAACCAGGACTAAACCAGAACTAAACCAGGACTAAACCAGGACTAAACCAGGACTAAACCAGGACTAAACAAGGCCTAAACCAGGATTTAACCCGGACTAAACCAGGACTAAACCAGGCCTAAACCAGAACTAAACCAGGACTTAACCAGATCTAAACCCGAACTAAACAAGACCTAAACCAGGACTAAACCAGGACTAAACCAGAACTAAACCAGCACTAAACCAGAACTAAACCAGGACTAAACCAGATCTAAACCCGAACTAAACCAGACCTAAACCAGGACTAAACCAGGACTAAACCAGAACTAAACCAGGACTAAACCAGGACTAAACCAGGACTAAACCAGATCTAAACCCGAACTAAACCAGACCTAAACCAGGACTAAACCAGGACTAAACCAGGACTAAACCAGGTCTAAACCAGGACTAAACCAGATCTAAACCCGGACTAAACCAGATCTAAACCCGGACTAAACCAGACCTAAACCAGGACTAAACCAGGACTAAACCAGGCCTAAACCAGGCCTAAACCAGGCCTAAACCAGGTCAAACCAGGCCTAAACCAGATCTAAACCCGGACTAAACCAGACCTAAACCAGACCTAAACCAGGACTAAACCAGGACTAAACCAGGCCTAAACCAGGACTAAACCAGGCCTAAACCAGGCCTAAACCAGGCCTTAACCAGGTCTAAACCAGGTCAAAACCAGGTCTAAACCAGAACTAAACCAGGACTAATCCAGGACTAAATCAAAATTAAACCCGGACTAAACCAGGACTAAACCAGGACTAAACCAGGTAAAACCAGGCCTAAACCAGGTCTAAACCAGGTCTAAACCAGATCTAAACCAGGACTAATCCAGGACTAACTCAAAACTAAACTACGACTAAACCAGGACTAAACCAGATCTAAACCAGGTCTAAACCAGGCCTAAACCAGGCCTAAACTAGGACTAAACCAGGACTAAACCAGGACTAAACCAAAACTAAACCAGGACTAAACCAGGCCTAAACCAGGCCTAAACCAGGACTAAACCAGGACTAAACCAGGACTAAACCAGGACTAAACCAGATCTAAACCAAAACTAAACCAGGTCAAACCAGGCCTAAACCAGGACTAAACGAGGACTAAACCAGATCTAAACCAGGTCAAACCAGGCCTAAACCAGGACTAAACCAGGACTAAACCAGGACTAAACCAGAACTAAACCAGGACTAAACCAGGACTAAACCAGGCCTAAACCAGATCTAAACCAAAACTAAACCAGGTCAAACCAGGCCTAAACGAGGACTAAACCAGATCTAAACCAGGTCAAACCAGGCCTAAACCAGGACTAAACCAGGACTAAACCAGGACTAAACCAGAACTAAACCAGAACTAAACCAGGACTAAACCAGGACTAAACCAGGCCTAAACCAGATCTAAACCAAAACTAAACCAGGTCAAACCAGGCCTAAACCAGGACTAAACGAGGACTAAACCAGATCTAAACCAGGTCAAACCAGGCCTAAACCAGGACTAAACCAGGACTAAACCAGGACTAAACCAGAACTAAACCAGGACTAAACCAGGACTAAACCAGGCCTAAACCAGGTCAAACCAGGCCTAAACCAGGCCTACACCAGGACTAAACCAGGTCTAAACCATGACTAAACCAGGACTAAACCAGGATTAAACCAGGTCAAACCAGGCCTAAACTAGGACTAAACCAGGACTAAACCAGGACTAAACCAGATCTAAACCAAAACTAAACCAGGTCAAAACCAGGCCTAAACGAGGCCTAAACCAGGACTAAACCAGGACTAAACCAGGACTAAACCAGATCTAAACCAAAACTAAACCAGGTCAAAACCAGGCCTAAACGAGGACTAAACCAGGACTAAACCAGGACTAAACCAGTACTAAACCAGGACTAAACCAGGTCAAACCAGGTCAAACCAGGCCTAAACCAGGACTAAACCAGGACTAAACCAGGTCTAAGCGATGACTAAACCAGCTCTAAACCAGGTCTAAACCAGGTCAAACCAGGACTAAACCATGCCTAAACCAGGCCTAAACTAGGACTAAACCAGGACTAAACCAGGATTAAACCAGGGCTAAACCAGGATTAAACCAGGGCTAAACCAGGACTAAACTAGGACTAAACCAGGTCAAACCAAGCCTAAACCAGGATTAAACCAGGCCTAAACCAGGATTAAACCAGGACTAAACCAGGACTAAATCAGAACTAAACCAGGACTAAACCAGGACTTAACCAGATCTAAAGCATTCCTAAACCAAGACTAAACCAGGACTAAATCAAAACTAAACCAGGGCTAAACCAGGACTAATCCAGGAATAAATCAAAACTAAACCAAGGCTAAACCAGGACTAAACCAGATCTAAACCAGGACTAAACCAGGACTAAACCAGGACTAAACCAGGACTAAACCAAATCTAAACCAGAACTAAACCAGGTCTAAACCAGATCTAAACCAGATCTAAACCAGGCCTAAACCAAAACTAAACTAGAACTAAACCAGAACTAAACCAGGACTAAACCAGGACTAAACCAGGACTAAACAATGACTAAACCAGGTCAAACCAGGCCTAAACCAGGACTAAACCAGGACTAAACCAGGTCAAACCAGGACTAAACCAGGTCAAACCAGGCCTAAACCAGATCTAAACCAGGACTAAACCAGGACTAATCCAGGACTAAATCAAAACTAAACCAGGGCTAAACCAGGTCTAAACCAGATCTAAACCAGGACTAAACCAGGTCTAAACTAAAGCAAATAGATCAGGCCTAAACCAGGCCTAAACCAGGACTAAACCAGGACTAAACCAGGTCTAAACTAAAGCAAATAGATCAGGCCTAAACCAGTCCTAAACCAGGCCTAAACCAGGACTAAACCAGGACTAAACTAGGACTAAACCAGGTCTAAACTAAAGCAAATAGATCAGGCCTAAACCAGGCCTAAACCAGGACTAAACCAGGACTAAACCAGGTCTAAACTAAAGCAAATAGATCAGGCCTAAACCAGGCCTAAACCAGGACTAAACCAGATCTAAACCCGAACTAAACCCGGACTAAACCCGGACTAAACCAGGACTAAACCAGGACTAAACCAGGACTAAACCAGGTCAAACCAGGACTAAACCAGGCCTAAACCAGGTCTAAACCAGGACTAAACCAGGACTAAACCAGGTCTAAACCAGAACTAAACCAGCACTAGACCAGGTCTAAACCAGGACTAAACCAGGACTAAACCAGGACTAAACCAGGTCTAAACCAGGTCTAAACCAGGACTAAACCAGGTCTAAACCAGGTCTAAACCAGGACTAAACCAGGTCTAAACCAGAACTAAACCAGCACTAGACCAGGTCTAAACCAGGACTAAACCAGGACTAAACCAGGACTAAACCAGGTCTAAACCAGGTCTAAACCAGGACTAAACCAGGTCTAAACCAGGTCTAAACCAGGTCTAAACCAGGACTAAACGAGGTCTAAACCAGAACTTAACCAGCACTAGACCAGGTCTAAACCAGGACTAAACCAAAACTAAACCAGGACTAAACCAGGACTTAACCAGGACTTAACCAGATCTAAAGCAGGACTAAACCAGGACTAATCCAGGACTAAATCAAAACTAAACTTGGGCTAAACCAGGACTAAACCAGGACTAAACCAGATCTAAACCAGGACTAAACCAGGACTAAACCAGGTCTAAACCAGGACTAAACCAGGACTAAACCAGATCTAAACCAGGACTAAACCAGGACTAAACCAGGCCTAAACCAGGCCTAAACCAGGACTAAACCAGGCCTAAACCAGGCCTAAACAAGGGCTTAACCCGGACTTAACCAGAACTAAACCAGGACTAAACCAGGACTTAACCAGGTCAAACCAGGAATAAACCAGGCCTAAACCAGGCCTAAACCAGGCCTAAACCAGGCCTAAAGCAGGACTAAACCCGGACTAAACCCGGACTAAACCAGGACTAAACCAGGACTAAACCAGGACTAAACCAGGACTAAACCAGGACTAAACCAGGACTAAACCAGGACTAAACCCGGACTAAATCCGGACTAAACCAGGACTAAACCAGGACTAAACCAGGACTAAACCAGGTCAAACCAGGACTAAACCAGGCCTAAACCAGGACTAAACCAGGCCTAAACCCGGACTAAACCAGAACTAAACCAGGACTAAACCCGAACTAAACCCGGACTAAACCCGGACTAAACCAGGACTAAACCAGGACTAAACCAGGACTAAACCAGGTCAAACCAGGACTAAACCAGGCCTAAACCAGGACTAAACCAGGCCTAAACCAGGACTAAACCAGGACTAAACCAGGTCAAACCAGGACTAAACCAGGCCTAAACCCGGACTAAACCAGAACTAAACCAGGATTAAACCAGGACTAAACCAGGACTAAACCAGGACTAAACAAGGCCTAAACCAGGATTTAACCCGGACTAAACCAGGACTAAACCAGGCCTAAACCAGAACTAAACCAGGACTTAACCAGATCTAAACCCGAACTAAACAAGACCTAAACCAGGTCTAAACCAGGACTAAACCAGGACTAAACCAGATCTAAACCCGAACTAAACCAGACCTAAACCAGGACTAAACCAGGACTAAACCAGGACTAAACCAGGACTAAACAAGGCCTAAACCAGGCCTAAACCAGGCTTAAACCAGGCTTAAACCAGATCTAAACCCGGACTAAACCAGGACTAAACCAGGACTAAACCAGGACTAAACCAGGCCTAAACCAGGCCTAAACCAGGCTTAAACCAGGCTTAAACCAGATCTAAACCCGGACTAAACCAGGACTAAACCAGGACTAAACCAGGACTAAACCCGGACTAAACCAGAACTAAACCAGGACTAAACCAGGACTAAACCAGGACTAAACCAGGCCTAAACCAGGCCTAAACCAGGCTTAAACCAGATCTAAACCCGAACTAAACCAGACCTAAACCAGGACTAAACCAGGACTAAACCAGAACTAAACCAGGACTAAACCAGGACTAAACCAGGCCTAAACAAGGCCTAAACCAGGATTTAACCCGGACTAAACCAGGACTAAACCAGGCCTAAACCAGGCCTAAACCAGGCCTAAACCAGGCTTAAACCAGATCTAAACCCGGACTAAACCAGAACTAAACCAGGACTAAACCAGGACTAAACCAGGTCAAACCAAGCCCAAACCCGGACTAAACCCGGACAAAACCCGGACTAAACCAGTCCTAAACCAGGACTAAACCAGGCCTAAACAAGGCCTAAACCAGGACTAAACCAGGACTAAACCAGGCCTAAACAAGGCCTAAACCAGGATTTAACCCGGACTAAACCAGGACTAAACCAGGCCTAAACCAGGCTTAAACCAGATCTAAACCCGGACTAAACCAGAACTAAACCAGGACTAAACCAGGACTAAACCAGGTCAAACCAAGCCCAAACCCGGACTAAACCCGGACAAAACCCGGACTAAACCAGGCCTAAACAAGGCCTAAACCAGGACTAAACCAGGCCAAACCAGGACTAAACCAGGCCTAAACCAGGACTAAACCAGTACTAAACCAGGCCTAAACCAGGCCTAAACCAGGCTTAAACCAGTTCAAACCAGGCCCAAACCAGGCCCAAACCAGGACTAAACCAGGACTAAACCAGGCCAAACCAGGACTAAACCAGGCCTAAACCAGGACTAAACCAGTACTAAACCAGGCCTAAACCAGGCCTAAACCAGTACGAAACCAGGCCTAAACCAGGCCTAAACCAGGCTTAAACCAGTTCAAACCAGGCCTAAACCAGGCCTAAACCAGGCCTAAACCAGGCCTAAACCAGGCCTAAACCAGGACTAAACCAGGACTAAACCAGGCCTAAACCAGGCCTAAACCAGGCCTAAACCAGGCCTAAACCAGTTCAAACCAGGACTAAACCAGGCCTAAACCAGGCTTAAACCAGATCTAAACCCGGACTAAACCAGAACTAAACCAGGACTAAACCAGGACTAAACCAGGTCAAACCAGGACTAAACCAGGACTAAACCAGAACTAAACCAGGAATAAACCAGGTCAAACCAGCACTAAACCAGGACTAAACCAGGACTAAACCAGGACTAAACCAGGCCTAAACCAGGCCTAAACCAGTTCAAACCAGGATTAAACCAGGACTAAACCAGGACTAAATCAGAACTAAACCAGGACTAAACCAGGACTTAACCAGATCTAAAGCATTCCTAAACCAGGACTAAACCAGGACTAAATCAAAACTAAACCAGGGCTAAACCAGGACTAAACCAGATCTAAACCAGGACTAAACCAGGACTAAACCAGGACTAAACCAGGACTAAACCAGGACTAAACCAAATCTAAACCAGAACTAAACCAGGTCTAAACCAGATCTAAACCAGGCCTAAACCAAAACTAAACTAGAACTAAACCAGAACTAAACCAGGACTAAACCAGGACTAAACCAGGACTAAACAATGACTAACCCAGGTCAAACCAGGCCTAAACCAGGACTAAACCAGGACTAAACCAGGTCAAACCAGGACTAAACCAGGTCAAACCAGGCCTAAACCAGATCTAAACCAGGACTAAACCAGGACTAATCCAGGACTAAATCAAAACTAAACCAGGGCTAAACCAGGTCTAAACCAGATCTAAACCAGGACTAAACCAGGTCTAAACCAGGACTAAACCAGGTCTAAACTAAAGCAAATAGATCAGGCCTAAACCAGGCCTAAACCAGGACTAAACCAGGACTAAACCAGGTCTAAACTAAAGCAAATAGATCAGGCCTAAACCAGGCCTAAACCAGGCCTAAACCAGGACTAAACCAGGACTAAACCAGGACTAAACCAGGTCTAAACTAAAGCAAATAGATCAGGCCTAAACCAGACCTAAACCAGGACTAAACCAGGACTAAACCAGGTCTAAACTAAAGCAAATAGATCAGGCCTAATCCCGGCCTAAACCAGGACTAAACCAGGTCTAAACCAGGCCTAAACCAGGACTAAACCAGGACTAAACCAGGTCTAAACTAAAGCAAATAGATCAGGACTAAACCAGGTCAAACCAGGACTAAACCAGGTCAAACCAGGTCTAAACCAGATCTAAACCAGGACTAAACCAGGTCTAAACTAAAGCAAATAGATCAGGCCTAAACCAGGCCTAAACCAGGCCTAAACCAGGACTAAACCAGGACTAAACCAGGTCTAAACTAAAGCAAATAGATCAGGCCTAAACCAGGTCAAACCAGGACTAAACCAGGTCAAACCAGGCCTAAACCAGATCTAAACCAGGACTAAACCAGGACTAAACCAGGACTAATCCAGGAATAAATCAAAACTAAACCAAGGCTAAACCAGGACTAAACCAGGACTAAACCAGGACTAAACCAGGACTAATCCAGGACTAAATCAAAACTAAACCAGAGCTAAACCAGGTCTAAACCAGATCTAAACCAGGCCTAAACCAGGACTAAACTAGAACTAAACCAGAACTAAACCAGGCCTAAACCAGGACTAAACTAGAACTAAACCAGAACTAAACCAGAGCTAAACCAGGTCTAAACCAGATCTAAACCAGGACTAAACCAGGACTACACCAGATCTAAACCAGGACTAAACCAGGACTAAACCAGGTCAAACCAGGCCTAAACCAGATCTAAACCAGGACTAAACCAGGACTAAACCAGGTCAAACCAGGACTAAATCAGGACTAATCCAGGACTAAATCAAAACTAAACCAGGGCTAAACCAGGTCTAAACCAGATCTAAACCAGGCCTAAACCAGGTCTAAACCAGGACTAAACCAGGTCTAAACTAAAGCAAATAGATCAGGCCTAAACCAGGCCTAAACCAGGACTAAACCAGGACTAAACCAGGTCTAAACTAAAGCAAATAGATCAGGCCTAAACCAGGCCTACACCAGGCCTAAACCAGGCCTAAACCAGGACTAAACCAGGACTAAACTAAAGCAAATAGATCAGGCCTAAACCAGGACTAAACCAGGTCTAAACTAAAGCAAATAGATCAGGACTAAAACAGGACCACCAGAGGAAGCCTGTGTAGTGCGTACCATCAGTCAGACCTGGACCACAGTTTGAGAACCACTGCAGTAAACTTACAGTATTTACAGCACATACTTTGTAAAGCAACAGAACTTTATTAAAGAGAATATTTTGTTTTTATTTATATTTTTAAACCTGTCTTGGTCTCCTCTAGAACAGCAGCACAGTTTACAGACTTTAAAAACATTATGTGAATAAAAGAAAACAGTTTTAATAAATACTCTACTACTGACATAAAGAAACCAAAGGAGACCAGCAGAGGGCAGAGCTGTTACTGTCGTTTGAAAATGATTAAAATCATTTCCTTAAACTTTTTGTATCATTTTACTCCAAAATAAAAGTGTGTGAGGAATCAGTGGAAACAGAGCTGTACAGTGTTTTGTTTTTGGATAAATGAATGAGAGCAGACTGGATGTAGAGGGCTTGGTGATTGGTCAGTGCTTCCTGGAGTGGGCGGAGGTTTGTGGAACTGAGCGTTCTGAGGCCTCAGAAACTCAGCACCAGAGAATACAGGATTACTCAAACAGGCGTGAATGAAACTCCAGGTCTGTTTTTGATGAGAGAACAACATAACATGGGAGAAAAGTTAAAAAAGGTAGATTTTGCAGAATATAGTCCCTTTTTGTTTAGGTAGAATTATAATTTAGTGCTGTTCCTGTGTTGAATCCAGGCTTTCTGTGACCTTTGACCTGGGCCACACTGTGTCTTACTTGTCATGGTTCAGTTGTATTTACATATTTGCAAAATGTTTCCAAAACAATCTTACGACACATTTATCAAACCTCATCTCGTCCTCGTCATCATTAACAAACATCTTTGACATTGCACCACATTTCTTCTTCTTCTTCTTCTTCTTCTTCTTCTTCTTCTTTTTCTTCTTTTTCTTCTTCAGAGCAGCGGTGTCTCTTACATTTTGTGATAAAAGAAGATAAACTTTGTTTATGACCATTTTTCTACAGATATCATGTTACTGCAGCGGTTTATGTCCATCGAGAGATAACTTAGAGAGGACACAGTGCTGTGCAACAGAACCAGGCCAAACTGTTTTAAAGAAGTAAATTATTTTGCCATGAGTTGATGACAGGGTTAGTTTCTGTGTTTTTGTTCCAAAAGCAGAAGTCTGGTTCTGTGTCCTCTGTTGGTTCAGAGGAAAGTCTAGAATCCAGGACTAAACCAGGACTAAACCAGGACTAAACCAGGCCTAAACCAGGACTAAACAAGGTCTAAACCAGGACTAAACAAGGTCTAAACCAGGACTTAACCAGGACTAAACCAGGACTAAACCAGGACTAAACAAGGTCTAAACCAGGACTTAACCAGGACTAAACCAGGACTAAACCAGCACTAAACCAGCACTAAACCAGGACTAAACCAGGTCAAACCAGGTCAAACCAGCACTAAACCAGGACTAAACCAGGACTAAACAAGGTCTAAACCAGGACTAAACCAGCACTAAACCAGGCCTAAACCAGGACTAAACCAGGTCAAACCAGATCTAAACCAGGACTAAACCAGGACTAAACCAGGACTAAACCAGAACTAAACCAAGACTAAACCAGGACTAAACCAGGTCAACTCAGGCCCAAACCAGGCCTAAACCAGGCCTAAACCAGGACTAAACCAGGACTAAACCAGGTCAAACCAGCACTAAACCAGGACTAAACCAGAACTAAACCAGGACGAAACCAGGCCTAAACCAGGCCTAAACCAGGCCTAAACCAGGACTAAACCAGAACTAAACCTGGACTAAACCAGGACTAAACCAGGACTAAACCAGGTCAAACCAGCACTAAACCAGGACTAAACCAGGACTAAACCAGGCCTAAACCAGGACTAAACCAGGACTACATCAGATCTAAACCAGGCCTAAACCAGGACTAAACCAGGACTAAACCAGGTCAAACCAAGCCTAAACCAGGCCTAAACCAGGACTTAACCAGGACTAAAACAGGACTAAAACAGAACTAAAACAGGACTAAACCAGGACTTAACCAGATCTAAACCAGGCCTAAACCAGGACTAAACCAGGACTACACCAGATCTAAACCAGGACTAAACCAGGACTAAACCAGGTCAAACCAAGCCTAAACCAGGCCTAAACCAGGACTTAACCAGGACTAAAACAGAACTAAACCAGGACTAAACCAGGACTAAACCAGGACTAAAACAGAACTAAAACAGGACTAAACCAGGACTTAACCAGATCTAAACCAGGCCTAAACCAGGACTAAACCAGGACTACACCAGATCTAAACCAGGACTAAACCAGGACTAAACCAGGTAAAACCAAGCCTAAACCAGGACTAAACCAGGACAAAACCAGGACTAAAACAGAACTAAACCAGGACTAAACCAGGACTAAAACAGAACTAAAACAGGACTAAACCAGGACTTAACCAGATCTAAAGCAGGACTAAACCAGGACTACACCAGATCTAAACCAGGACTAAACCAGGACTAAACCAGGCCTAAACCAGATCTAAACCAGGACTACACCAGATCTAAACCAGGATTAAACCAGGACTAATCCAGGACTAAACCAGGACTAAACCAGATCTAAACCAGGACTACACCAGATCTAAACCAGGATTAAACCAGGACTAAACCAGGTCTAAACCAGGTCAAACCAGGCCTAAACCAGGCCTAAACCAGGACTAAACCAGTACTAAACCAGGCCTAAACCAGGACTAAACCAGGACTAAACCAGGTCTAAACCAGGTCAAACCAGGCCTAAACCAGGACTAAACCAGGTCTAAACCAGGTCAAACCAGCACTAAACCAGGACTAAACCACGCCTAAACCAGGACTAAACCAGGACTAAACCAGGTCTAAACCAGGTCAACCCAGGCCTAAACCAGGACTAAACCAGGTCTAAACCAGGTCAAACCAGGCCTAAACCAGGACTAAACCAGGACTAAACCAGGACTACATCAGATCTAAACCAGGCCTAAACCAGGACTAAACCAGGACTAAACCAGGTCAAACCAAGCCTAAACCAGGCCTAAACCAGGACTTAACCAGGTCTAAAACAGAACTAAACCAGGACTAAACCAGGACTAAAACAGAACTAAAACAGGACTAAACCAGGACTTAACCAGATCTAAACCAGGCCTAAACCAGGACTACACCAGATCTAAACCAGGACTAAACCAGGACTAAACCAGGTAAAACCAAGCCTAAACCAGGACTAAACCAGGACAAAACCAGGACTAAAACAGAACTAAACCAGGACTAAACCAGGACTAAAACAGAACTAAAACAGGACTAAACCAGGACTTAACCAGATCTAAAGCAGGACTAAACCAGGACTAAACCAGGTAAAACCAAGCCTAAACCAGGACTAAACCAGGACAAAACCAGGACTAAAACAGAACTAAACCAGGACTAAACCAGGACTAAAACAGAACTAAAACAGGACTAAACCAGGACTTAACCAGATCTAAAGCAGGACTAAACCAGGACTACACCAGATCTAAACCAGGACTAAACCAGGACTAAACCAGGCCTAAACCAGGCCTAAACCAGATCTAAACCAGGACTACACCAGATCTAAACCAGGATTAAACCAGGACTAATCCAGGACTAAACCAGGACTAAACCAGATCTAAACCAGGACTACACCAGATCTAAACCAGGATTAAACCAGGACTAAACCAGGCCTAAACCAGATCTAAACCAGGACTAAACCAGGTCAAACCAAGCCTAAACCAGGACTAAACCAGGACTAAACCAGGACTAAAACAGAACTATACCAGTACTAAACCAGGACTAAAACAGAACTAAAACAGAACTAAACCAGGACTTAACCAAATCTAAAGCAGGACTAATCCAGGACTAAACCAGGACTTAACCAGGACTAAACCAGTACTAATCCAGGACTAAATCAAAACTAAACCAGGGCTAAGCCAGGACTAAACCAGGACTAAATCAAAACTAAACCAGGTCTAAACCAGTTCTAAAACAGAACTAAACCAGGACTTAACCAGATTTAAACCTGGACTAAACCAGATCTAAACCAGGACTAAACCAGGCCTAAACCAGGTCTAAACCCGGACTAAACCAGGCCTAAACCAGGTCTAAACCAGGTCTAAAGTAAAGCAAATAGATCAGGACTAAAACAGGACCACCAGAGGAAGCCTGTGTAGTGCGTACCACCAGTCAGACCTGGACCACAGTTTGAGAACCACTGCAGTAAACTTACAGTATTTACAGCACATACTTTGTAAAGCAACAGAACTTTATTAAAGAGAATATTTTCTGTTTTTATTTATATTTTTAAACCTGTCTTGGTCTCCTCTAGAACAGCAGCACAGTTTACAGACTTTAAAAACTTTATGTGAATAAAAGAAAACAGTTTTAATAAATACTCTACTACTGACATAAAGAAACCAAAGGAGACCAGCAGAGGGCAGAGCTGTTACTGTCGTTTGAAAATTATTAAAATCATTTCCTTAAACTTTTTGTATCATTTTACTCCAAAATAAAAGTGTGTGAGGAATCAGTGGAAACAGAGCTGTACAGTGTTTTGTTTTTGGACAAAATGAATGAGAGCAGACTGGATGTAGAGGGCTTGGTGATTGGTCAGTGCTTCCTGGAGTGGGCGGAGGTTTGTGGAACTGAGCGTTCTGAGGCCTCAGAAACTCAGCACCAGAGAATACAGGATTACTCAAACAGGTGTGAATGAAACTCCAGGTCTGTTTTTGATGAGAGAACAACATAACATGGGAGAAAAGTTAAAAAAGGTAGATTTTGCAGAATATAGTCCCTTTTTGTTCAGGTAGAATTATAATTTAGTGCTGTTCCTGTGTTGAATCCAGGCTTTCTGTGACCTTTGACCTGGGCCACACTGTGTCTTACTTGTCATGGTTCAGTTGTATTTACATATTTGCAAAATGTTTCCAAAACAATCTTACGACACATTTATCAAACCTCATCTCGTCCTCGTCATCATTAACAAACATCTTTGACATTGCACCACATTTCTTCTTCTTCTTCTTCTTCTTCTTCTTCTTCTTCTTCTTCTTCTTCTTCTTCTTTTTCTTCTTCAGAGCAGCGGTGTCTCTTACATTTTGAGATAAAAGAAGATAAACTTTGTTTATGACCATTTTTCTACAGATATCATGTTACTGCAGCGGTTTATGTCCATCGAGAGATAACTTAGAGAGGACACAGTGCTGTGCAACAGAACCAGGCCAAACTGTTTTAAAGAAGTAAATTATTTTGCCATGAGTTGATGACAGGGTTAGTTTCTGTGTTTTTGTTCCAAAAGCAGAAGTCTGGTTCTGTGTCCTCTGTTGGTTCAGAGGAAAGTCTAGAATCCAGGACTAAACCAGGACTAAACCAGGACTAAACCAGGCCTAAACCAGGACTAAACCAGGACTAAACCAGGACTAAACCAGAACTAAACCAGGTCAAACCAGGACTAAACCAGGCCTAAACCAGGACTAAAGCAGGACTAAACCCGGACTAAACCCGGACTAAACCAGGACTAAACCAGGACTAAACCAGGTCAAACCAGGACTAAACCAGGCCTAAACCAGGACTAAACCAGGCCTAAACCAGGACTAAACCAGGACTAAACCTGGTCAAACCAGGACTAAACCAGGCCTAAACCCGGACTAAACCAGAACTAAACCAGGACTAAACCAGGACTAAACCAAGACTAAACCAGGACTAAACCAGGTCAAACCAGGACTAAACCAGGCCTAAACCAGGACTAAACCAGGCCTAAACCAGGACTAAACCAGGACTAATCCAGGCCTAAACCAGGACTAAACCAGGCCTAAACCAGGACTAAACCAGGTCTAAACCAGGTCTAAACCAGGACTAAACCAGGTCTAAAGTAAAGCAAATAGATCAGGACTAAAACAGGACCACCAGCAGATGCCTGTGTAGTGCGTACCACCAGTCAGACCTGGACCACAGTTTGAGAACCACTGCAGTAAACTTACAGTATTTACAGCACATACTTTGTAAAGCAACAGAACTTTATTAAAGAGAATATTTTCTGTTTTTATTTATATTTTTAAACCTGTCTTGGTCTCCTCTAGAACAGCAGCACAGTTTACAGACTTTAAAAACTTTATGTGAATAAAAGAAAACAGTTTTAATAAATACTCTACTACTGACATAAAGAAACCAAAGGAGACCAGCAGAGGGCAGAGCTGTTACTGTCGTTTGAAAATTATTAAAATCATTTCCTTAAACTTTTTGTATCATTTTACTCCAAAATAAAAGTGTGTGAGGAATCAGTGGAAACAGAGCTGTACAGTGTTTTGTTTTTGGATAAATGAATGAGAGCAGACTGGATGTAGAGGGCTTGGTGATTGGTCAGTGCTTCCTGGAGTGGGCGGAGGTTTGTGGAACTGAGCGTTCTGAGGCCTCAGAAACTCAGCACCAGAGAATACAGGATTACTCAAACAGGCGTGAATGAAACTCCAGGTCTGTTTTTGATGAGAGAACAACATAACATGGGAGAAAAGTTAAAAAAGGTAGATTTTGCAGAATATAGTCCCTTTTTGTTCAGGTAGAATTATAATTTAGTGCTGTTCCTGTGTTGAATCCAGGCTTTCTGTGACCTTTGACCTGGGCCACACTGTGTCTTACTTGTCATGGTTCAGTTGTATTTACATATTTGCAAAATGTTTCCAAAACAATCTTACGACACATTTATCAAACCTCATCTCGTCCTCGTCATCATTAACAAACATCTTTGACATTGCGCCACATTTTCTCTATAAAACGAGGTATCAGTGTTTTCTCTCCAGTGTTTCTTTAATCGTCAGAGGTCACACAGGCAGATCTTCAAAAACAGGTAAGTCACTTTAGGATACATTACTGAAGCACCTCTCTAATGTTGCCACCCTTTTGGTAAATATGAGAAAAGAATGGTGTAAAAATTCTTATTGTTGTAATATTTTGATGTTTTGCTGCGCAGATCAGTGTCCACTCACGCTGTGTCCCAGCAGGACACTGTCCCTGCATTTCACTGAGTTTCTGTTCGAGTTTAGCTCAGATTTATATATTTAGAGCGTAACAGAGCGGTGGAGAGGTACAAAGTGTGGAGAGCGTACAGTGCTCTGAGACTCGGAGGAGCAGCTGCGTTTACTTAAAGCACCAAATAAAACGTACGGGCTGCTCCAAGAAGAGACGCACGAGAGCTCCCCGCCAGAAACCACAGCTTCTAAAATGTTTAGTTATCCTACTGTTACATTTATAGATGTGGTTAATAGTACCATCAGATAATGTAGTTCTCAATATTATAGCTACTTTAAAAAAATATTTAAAAAAAGAGTTTAATAGGCAGAGACCAAAATTAATTCATGCTTTAGGTATTATAATTCAGACTCTGGCTCAGTTGTTTGCTGCAAAACATCACACAAGATTTGGTTTAATAATTCATTTTTATTTATATTGCCCAATATTGCAGCAGTGGTTTTAAGGCTTTACAGGAACAGACGTAAACAAACAGTACCGTATTTTCCGGACTATAAGCGCATAATGATGAAGAAAAAAACGTATATAAGTCGCACTGGACTATAAGTCGCGTTTTTGGGGGGAAATTTATTTTACAAAATCCGACACCAAGAACAGACATTTCATGTTGAAAGGCAAGTTATAGTAATAATAGAATAGAGAACAACGAACTGAACAGGTGTCTCGTATGTTAACGTAATATATTAACAGTTATTCACATAACTATAGCATAAAAAACATAATATAACAAGTTCACCAAACTCACCATCTCACTCCTAATCACTAAATCCTTTAAATTCTTCATCCTCGGTGTCGCTTCTGAACAACTCCGCCAACTCCGGAGGTAGACGAAGCGCCGCTTCCTCCTCTGCGTGGCTGTCGTCAGACTCAGCATCAGTTCCATTTCCAATTATTCCGCTCTTTCTCAGTTGTCTTTATAGCCTAAGTTGTTAGTGGTAATGTTTACATTTTAAATTGTCAGTGGTACAGGTGCAGCAGATGCTGGTACACAAGCCTAGAGTGCCTTCTCGCAGCTTTCAGTGTGAAAACAACAAACACGCGAAATGAGTATATGAAAAAAAGTGCGACTTATAGTCCGGAAAAATACGGTACATCCCTGTCCATAGGCCTCCTTCTTGGTAATTATAAACTATAAAAAAATAGCCTTGGGACAAAACCTCAGGGAGAACCACATGAAGCAGAGATCCACTCTCAGACAGCCTATAGATTTGTCCAATTTTACACCAGATGCCCTTTTTGGGTTTGGGACTGGCACAAACACTACACTGGCTTGTGACCCTCTTTGGATTAAAGAGAGAGTTTGTACATTTTTATTGCAGAACAAAGCTCCAGGAGGGAGTAATGTTATTGTGGAGCAGATTAGATTATAATGGGCTGTCCAGGTCTGGTTGGTTCATGAAAACTCTGACATTTTCTCATCACAAACGTTTGTGTACATAAAGGTGCAGTTACAGAGGAGCTCCTACACTCAGCTTGGTCTCTGGTTGAAGATGTCTCGTCTGTGGTGGACAGTGGTTGCTGTATTTCTGACAGCTCAAAGCATTGATGCTGTGGATGAGAATGTGAATAACAATGTGAATAACAATGTGGATAAGAAAAAACTGTCTGGGGTCGTGAGCCAGGTCCTGAATCAGTGAGTCTTATTTTGGAGACATTCTCTGAGCTGTGACAGCATCTAAACCTTGAAAATAAATAGAACAATTTTGTGTTTTGTTTCTTTTCAGGTACAGACCCACTTATATTAGACGATCAGATGGGTAAGTAGCCCCAACGTCCAGTTATAAATATATTTCAAATTTAGCAAAACAGCAGAGTTAAAGGAGCTATATTCTGCAAAATCAACCTCTTTTCTCTTTCTCCCATGTTATAATGTTGTTCCTTCATCAAAAACAGACCTAGAGTTCTGTTTTGTGTAACTCGAGCCTGTTTGAGTAATGCTGTATTCTCTGGCGCTGAACAAACCTCCGCCCACTCCAGGAAGCACTGACCAATCACCAAGCCCTCTACATCCAGTCTGCTCTCATTCATTTATCCACAAACAAAACAGTGTACAGCTCTGTTTCCACTGATTCCTAACAGACATTTTTCATTTTGGAGTAAAATGGCATCATTAAAAAGTTTAAGGAAATAAAAAGCATTTTTTTCTCTGTTTCTGTTCAAAAGACAGCAACAGTCTGCTCTCTGCTGCCCTCTGCTGGTCTCTTCACCTGCTTCTTTATGGCACCGGAGGAACTAAAATACACAAAATGTTTTTAAAGTCTGTAAAAACTGCTGCTGTTCTAGAGGAGACCAAGACTGGTTTAAAAATATGAACAAAAGCAGAAAATAGAGGCTTTAAGAAAGATGACTGATCAGTTGTTGTTCACTTGTCAACACAGTGATTTCATTTTTGTATTTTTGTTACAGATCCACTGCTTCTCCCATGTTCAGTTTGGCCCTGCGCATCCCATACAATCAACAGAAACAAGAGTTCGACCTTGCTGCAGTGACTAATCTGGACAAACCTGATGTGGTGAAGGCTGCCATGATCAACTGTCGAGTGTACACCGGCTCTCGAGTGGTGGGGGCGACTTTCCTCGGTCTGTCTAATATACAGGAACAGTGTCCTGAGAATGAAATCCCAAACCTTCTAAATATTTATAAACGCTTCACAGACCATGCTGAATATCGTGTTTTTAAAAAGTTTAACACCTTAGTCAATCAGATAAACACAGAGAATAAAAATACAGATTTTTTGCTGTTTTACGTTCGCGCAAACCCATGTGTTGAAAAATGTATGAACAAAACCCATCTGTTCAACATAATCAACATGACAACTCAAATTCAACAATGGACACACTATGCCTTTGTGTTTACAGACATATATGCGCATCCTAGATTAAACGAACCCTTAGATATTGAGCGTGACACTCGCACTTCAGTCACAACCCTTGGAGACAAACTTGGGTTGACAAACGTCTACCGCTGCGGGCGCCGGCAGTGCATCAGATGCGCCGCTAACGGTTCCCAAAACCAAATCAATAAAAGATGTGTGACAGGCAGAGTGCAGTAGAATATCAATACACATGTAATTGTAATTACATATTTCTAATGATAATGTTTTATGATTTCCTATTTAACTTCTTAAAGGTCCAATATTCTGCTTTTTTCAGTCTTTGTGAAATAATTTTGAAACATTTTTGCATTAGCATTTCATGTTTTATAACTTAAACTAATGTATGTGTGGAAAACATCCTCTGCTGGGGAGCTGTTAGTTTGAGTCAATTAGTTTTTGCAGAGAGCACTTGGATAAGTTTTCTGTTGCCCCCTGCTGGCAATGGTTGAGAATGGACAGAGCATAAAATGGCTATTTAGCACGGCTGTTAGCCACCTGAGGCTAACAGATAAATGAGCTGACTGCTTCGTGGTGACGGAGGTTTAAGGCTGAAATTATTGGAGCGAGTCTGGGGATGGTGTACGAGCAGTGAGGCCGAGCGTTTTCTGCTCTTCAGAAGAAACAGACTCAGCAAACAGAATTACTCACATGTGAATAAAACTAAATATTATTACAGATATGTTTTTGAGGTGTAAACATTATAACATGGTTAAAAGTAAAAAATAAAGCTGATTTAGCAGAATAGAGGACCTTTAATACAAACATTTACAAACATGTAGCCTCCTGTATGCAACACCTTTGTCTTTGAAAGTCTACAGCCTTTTACAAGATTGTCTCCACCAGAGGGCGCTGATGATTTAAATTGTTAAACATTTTCTGTATTACTTTTATTTTTCTTTACTCTTAATTATGTTTGATTTTAATAAAGCTTTGCTCAGCATCAGTTTTTGGACTGTCACTCTTTCATTTGCTCAGTAGCTCAGAAGAAAAAGAAAAAACTTATTGCTTTAAAAAAGAACTGCCATCCATTTCCATACATTTAGTTGCTTTTTCTTGTAGTGATGTTTGCTCTGGGGAAGAGAGGAAAGAAGTTTAGCAGCAGAAAGACAGAATACATGTGTGTGAATGAGAGAGAGCCCAGTGGAGCCAGGAGGTGACAGGATTTTAAGTTCTTAGGGTCAGCTGTAGAGAAATGGAGAGAGTGGAAAAGAGCTCAGGTAAAGTCAGATTTACCAGACTGGATTTAGTTGATCCTCTCTAGGCAGGTTTGGTGTGGTTCCATATTTGATACATGTTGTAATGATGAATTAAATTATGTTTTGTGGCATTTTTACTGAATTGCAGAAAGGTTGCCCTTATCTAACTATTTCCATGACTTCTGTAGGTAAAAAACACCACTTATTATCTTCTTTATCTATTGCCATTGACTCCCATTCAAATAACAATTTTATTATATACAGTCATTGCAATATAATTTCAGTTTTATAAAGTATTTCATGGATTCATACGGAGTTCCTTAGGGGACATGGTAAAAAAAAAAAAAAAAAAAAAAAAAAAAGATGAGAGAGAGAGAGAAAAAAAGCAAAATCCCGAGAAAGTTTTGCGAGATCTCGAGAAACTGTTAGAGATGCTGCAAATGTTGTTGATTGCTAATGGTTAGAGGAGCAGTCATGGAGGAGAACCTGCGGGAGTTCCTAGGGTCACGGCAGATCCCCAAAGAGGACATTATGTGCAGGGCTTTATTTGTAAATCAAATTGCGCTTTGACAGCTGAGTCCATAAGCCCAACACTGATCCTGGAACGCACACACAACACAATGCTTAGGCGCACACACATCCCAAAATACTCAAAGTCAAATTGCTCAGCTGATCGAGAAAGCTTTTTACCAAGCTACACCAGGAGGAGGTGCAGAGGACTTTCTTCACCCTGCAACAACTCATTTATCCATCACACTGACTCTGTGTTTAAATAAGTTTGTCTTTTACTTCAACTGTATTGCAACATTGTGTCCAGCAGAGGGCACTAAACCAATGTGTGAAGCTCAGAAAGAGTTTTTTAAAACTCCAACATTGGTTTTTGAAGCTGTTGAATAACTTTTGGAAATCACTGTGGTACCGTAATGTTTACTGTAATTGTGCCTTGACTTTGATGGACAAAGGTTTTCCAGCATCGGTTTTCAGTCTTTTACATTTTCAGACCAAAGCCTTGGATTTGTCCAGCGTCCATCAATCATACACAATATATTTACCTTCATGTTACTGCAAAGGTTTACGTCCATTTAAGTTTAAAGCAAACTCAGGAGAGAGACAGCGAGAGGGGATATGCTGCAAAATTAGTCCAAAAACAAACTCATTTCTGTGTTAGTGTGCATGATAATGTTTCCTCCAAAGGCAGAAGTCTGGTTCTGTGTCCTCTGTTGGTTCAGAGGAAAGTCTTTAGGCTCACAAGGTCACTCTGTAGTTTACAGTAATAACCACCAGGGGTGCAGCGACCCCCAGGGGTACATGAGCACACTGCAGGAGGTATGTGGAGTTATTTGATATTGGACCTCTTTAGAAAATATTTCTCTGTGAAAGACGATGTAACCCATATGGGATATTGGGCTACTAAGCCTGTGTATGTCATTTAAGTTGCTGTGTAAAAGTTGTCCAGTAGAGGGCGCTATAATGGTGTAATTAACAAGAGCATGACACGTGCGTTCATGGTCAGTTTTCTGCTCTTCAGAAGAAACAGACTCAGCAAACAGAATTACTCACATGTGAATAAAACTAAATATTATTACAGATATGTTTTTGAGGTGTAAACATTATAACATGGTTAAAAGTAAAAAATAAAAATAAAAAATAAAGTTGATTTAGCAGAATAGAGGACCTTTACAAACATTTACAAACATGTAGCCTCCTGTATGCAACACCTTTGTCTTTGAAAGTCTACAGCCTTTTACAAGATTGTCTCCACCAGAGGGCGCTGATGATTTAAATTGTTAAACATTTCTGTATTACTTTTATTTCTCTTTACTCTTAATTATGTTTTATTTTAATAAAGCTTTGCTCAGCATCATTCATGTAATTAACAAGAGCATGACACGTGCGTTCATGGTCAGTTTGACTTCTCTCCTGGTATGTGCACTGAGCAGAGAGAACACGTAACGAAAATCGCAAATAAATGGGAATGTCTTTGAATATGAAAGCTAATAATTCACTGGAAACAATTACAGACACAGAGAATCGTCTGTGAACAACAGGAGTGGCATCTTGTTGAGACATTGCTTGTGAAAATCCTGGTGAGTGTACAACATGTTCACATTTAGCTTTCAGCTAACGGCTAATGTTATGATGAAAATATGACATTTTGCCTTGATCTGCTGCTGAGATACCCTTCATAAAAAAAATCTGGAGTTTATATGAATGTTGTCTAATGTTTCACACGCTTTGGTGCACTTTGTATCAATGCAATTGTATAAAACGACTCAGAAATGCTAAGCGCGCTAATGCTAATGCTATCCACTAATGCTAATCGCTAGCGTGGTCAATGTTTTTTCTAAGGCCAGGATTAGCACTATGATAATAAAACATGTGTTATTTGCACTGAAAATCATTTGGTTTTAATACAAACACTGTTATTTCATGGTTAAAAGCCTGTTTTAAGCCACAATAAGCTGGTTTTGGTCACAAAAAGCATAAATAGTGTATAAAAGCAGTTCTACTTCATTTCAGTGTCATGGTAAAATGTGTTAAAAAGGAATGCTAAATAATTCATTCTGATAATCTGAATATGGTTATTGTACAGGTTTGTGTTACTCATTCATGTTTATCTGATAATGTATTTTTATTTCATAATGTGTATTATTTGTAAAAAAGAAACATTCATGTGATAATCCATCATTAATTTAAAGCTAACTAAGCTAAAATACCAGAGTGGTAAAAGAGTAAATTCATTGTTGTAATGCTCTGTTATATGAGCAAATATGAGGTCTCATACTGAAAAGAATAAGGAGGAGAATAATTTACTCTCTGCACTTTTGTGTAGATTGGTTTTATGGTGATCCTCAGTCGATGGAGAGCCGAGCTCAAGGTGGAAGTGAGCGGTACTGAAAGGTGTGGCCAGCCAGAAGCATCCAATCACAAGAGAACCTTAACCAACTGAACCTTTCAGGATCCCAGATAAGACACAAAACTGCACCTTACTACACTTCCCAGGTAGCAACGGCTGAAACTACAACTATTGACCTAAAGGAACTGAACTCTAATCATTTTGGAGGAAAAGAGCTCTATTTTCTTTTATGTTTTATTGTCGTTTTATTTTACACACACACACACACACACACACACACACACACACACACACACACACACACACACACACACACACACACACACACACACACACACACACACACACACACACACACACACACACACACACACACACACACACACACACACACACACACACACACACACACCTGTTTACCCAACTATATGGTGTTGTAATAAAACAACAGTTGTTCATTGGTTGGTAATTACTCCGTCCTACTTCCTCCTCATATGAACCTAGTAGATGTCTACTGCCTGAGCTCATACTGGTCCACACTAAGAGCGCTACAACTACAATGAACATAAATCTGGATCAGGATTACAAGAAAAATGCAATACTAAAGAAGAACAAAACAGGGACTAAACAGGAACTAAACCAGGGCTAAACCAGGTCTAAACCAGATCTAAACCAGGTCTAAACCAGACCTAAACCAGATCTAAACCAGGACTAAAACAGGACTAAACCAGATCTAAACCAGGACTAAACCAGGACTAAACCAGGTCTAAACCAGGTCTAATCCAGGACTAAATCAAAACTAAACCAGGTCTAAACCAGGTCTAAACCAGGACTAAACCAGGACTAAACCAGGTCTAAACCAGATCTAAACCAGGTCTAAACCAGGTCTAAACCAGGTCTAAACCAGGACTAAACCAGGATTAAACCAGGACTAAACCAGGTCTAAACCAGGTCTAAACCAGGACTAAATCAAAACTAAACCAGGTCTAAACCAGGTCTAAACCAGATCTAAACCAGGTCTAAACCAGACCTAAACCAGATCTAAACCAGGACTAAAACAGGACTAAACCAGATCTAAACCAGGACTAAACCAGGACTAAACCAGGTCTAAACCAGGTCTAATCCAGGACTAAATCAAAACTAAACCAGGTCTAAACCAGGTCTAAACCAGGTCTAAACCAGGACTAAACCAGGTCTAAACCAGATCTAAACCAGGTCTAAGCCAGATCTAAACCAGGACTAAACCAGGTCAAACCAAGCCTAAACCAGGCTTAAACCAGGACTACACCAGATCTAAACCTGGACTAAACCAGGCCTAAACCAGATCTAAACCAGGTCAAACCAAGCCTAAACCCGGACTAAACCAGGCCTAAACCGGATCTAAACCAGGACTAAACCAGGTCAAACCAAGCCTAAACCCGGACTAAACCAGGACTAAACCAGGACTAAACCAGGACTAAACCAGGTCAAACCAAGCCTAAACCCGGACTAAACCAGCATTAAACCAAGTAAAACCAGGCCTAAACCAGATCTAAACCAGGACTAAACCAGGTCAAACCAAGCCTAAACCCGGACTAAACCAGGACTAAATCAGGTCAAACCAAGCCTAAACCAGGCTTAAACCAGGACTACACCAGATCTAAACCTGGACTAAACCAGGTCTAAACCAGGCCTTAACCAGGTCTAAACCAGGTCAAAACCAGGTCTAAACCAGAACTAAACCAGGACTAATCCAGGACTAAATCAAAATTAAACCCGGACTAAACCAGGACTAAACCAGGTAAAACCAGGCCTAAACCAGGTCTAAACCAGGTCTAAACCAGGTCTAAACCAGATCTAAACCAGGACTCAACCAGGACTAAACCAGGTCAAACCAGGCCTAAACTAGGACTAAACCAGGACTAAACCAGGACTAAACCAAAACTAAACCAGGACTAAACCAGGCCTAAACCAGGCCTAAACCAGAACTAAACCAGGACTAAACCAGGTCAAACCAGGCCTAAACCAGGACTCAACCAGGACTAAACCAGGTCAAACCAGGCCTAAACTAGGACTAAACCAGGACTAAACCAGGACTAAACCAAAACTAAACCTGGACTAAACCAGGCCTAAACCAGGCCTAAACCAGGCCTAAACCAGAACTAAACCAGGACTAAACCAAAACTAAACCAGGACTAAACCAGGACTAAACCAGGTCTAAACCAGGACTAAACCAGGTCTAAACCAGGACTAAACCAGATCTAAACCAAAACTAAACCAGGTCAAACCAGGCTTAAAGCAGGACTAAACCAGGACTAAACCAGGACTAAACCAGGACTAAACCAGGCCTAAACCAGGTCAAACCAAGCCTAAACCCGGACTAAACCAGCATTAAACCAGGCCTAAACCAGATCTAAACCAGGACTAAACCAGGTCAAACCAAGCCTAAACCCGGACTAAACCAGGACTAAATCAGGTCAAACTAAGCCTAAACCAGGCTTAAACCAGGCCTTAACCAGGTCTAAACGAGGTCAAAACCAGGTCTAAACCAGAACTAAACCAGGACTAATCCAGGACTAAATCAAAATTAAACCCGGATTGAACCAGGACTAAACCAGGTAAAACCAGGCCTAAACCAGGTCTAAACCAGGTCTAAACCAGGTCTAAACCAGATCTAAACCAGGACTAATCCAGGACTAACTCAAAACTAAACTACGACTAAACCAGGACTAAACCAGGACTAAACCAGATCTAAACCAGGTCTAAACCAGACCTAAACCAGGCCTAAACCAGGAATCAACCAGGACTAAACCAGGTCAAACCACGCCTAAACTAGGACTAAACCAGGACTAAACCAGGACTAAACCAAAACTAAACCAGGACTAAACCAGGCCTAAACCAGGCCTAAACCAGAACTAAACCAGGACTAAACCAAAACTAAACCAGGACTAAACCAAAACTAAACCAGGACTAAACCAGGACTAAACCAGGACTAAACCAGGTCTAAACCAGGCCTAAACCAGGCCTACACCAGGCCTAAACCAGGACTAAACCAGGTCTAAACCATGACTAAACCAGGACTAAACCAAGATTAAACCAGGTCAAACCAGGCCTAAACTAGGACTAAACCAGGTCAAAACCAGGCCTAAACGAGGACTAAACCAGGACTAAACCAGGACTAAACCAGTACTAAACCAGGACTAAACCAGGTCAAACCAGGTTTAAGCGATGATTAAACCAGCTCTAAACCAGGTCTAAACCAGGTCAAACCAGGACTAAACCAGGACTAAACCAGGACTAAACCAGGCCTAAACCAGGCCTAAACTAGGACTAAACCAGGACTAAACCAGGATTAAACCAGGACTAAACCAGGATTAAACCAGGGCTAAACCAGGATTAAACCAGGACTAAACCAGGATTAAACCAGGACTAAACCAGGACTAAATCAGAACTAAACCAGGACTAAACCAGATCTAAACCAGATCTAAATCAGGCCTAAACCAGGACTAAACCAGGACTAAATCAAAACTAAACCAGGGCTAAACCAGGACTAATCCAGGAATAAATCAAAACTAAACCAAGGCTAAACCAGGACTAAACCAGATCTAAACCAGGACTAAACCAGGACTAAACCAGGACTAAACCAAATCTAAATCAGAACTAAACCAGGTCTAAACCAGATCTAAACCAGATCTAAATCAGGCCTAAACCAGGACTAAACTAGAACTAAACCAGAACTAAGCCAGGACTAAACCAGAACTAAACCAGGACTAAACAATGACTAAACCAGGACTACACCAGATCTAAACCAGGACTAAACCAGGACTAAACCAGGACTAAACCAGGTCAAACCAGGACTAAACCAAGACTAAACCAGGACTACACCAGATCTAAACCAGGACTAAACCAGGACTAAACCAGGACTAAACCAGGACTAAACCAGGTCAAACCAGGCCTAAACCAGATCTAAACCAGGACTAAACCAGGACTAAACCAGGTCAAACCAAGCCTAAACCAGGACTAAACCAGGACTAAACCAGGACTAATCCAGGACTAAATCAAAACTAAACCAGGGCTAAACCAGGTCTAAACCAGATCTAAACCAGGTCTAAACCAGGACTAAACCAGGTCTAAACTAAAGCAAATAGATCAGGCCTAAACCAGGCCTAAACCAGGCCTAAACCAGGCCTAAACCAGGACTAAACCAGGACTAAACCAGGACTAAACAAGGTCTAAACTAAAGCAAATAGATCAGGCCTAAACCAGGCCTAAACCAGGATTAAACCAGGTCTAAACCAGGCCTAAACCAGGACTAAACCAGGTCTAAACTAAAGCAAATAGATCAGGACTAAAACAGGACCACCAGCGGATGCCTGTGTAGTGCGTACCACCAGTCAGACCTGGACCACAGTTTGAGAACCACTGCAGTAAACTTACAGTATTTACAGCACATACTTTGTAAAGCAACAGAACTTTATTAAAGAGCAATATTTTCTGTTTTTATTTATATTTTTAAACCCGTCTTGGTCTCCTCTAGAACAGCAGCACAGTTTACAGACTTTAAAAACTTTATGTGAATAAAAGAAAACAGTTTTAATAAATACTCTACTACTGACATAAAGAAACCAAAGGAGACCAGCAGAGGGCAGAGCTGTTACTGTCGTTTGAAAATGATTAAAATCATTTCCTTAAACTTTTTGTATCATTTTACTCCAAAATAAAAGTGTGTGAGGAATCAGTGGAAACAGAGCTGTACAGTGTTTTGTTTTTGGATAAATGAATGAGAGCAGACTGGATGTAGAGGGCTTGGTGATTGGTCAGTGCTTCCTGGAGTGGGCGGAGGTTTGTGGAACTGAGCGTTCTGAGGCCTCAGAAACTCAGCACCAGAGAATACAGGATTACTCAAACAGGCGTGAATGAAACTCCAGGTCTGTTTTTGATGAGAGAACAACATAACATGGGAGAAAAGTTAAAAAAGGTAGATTTTGCAGAATATAGTCCCTTTTTGTTTAGGTAGAATTATAATTTAGTGCTGTTCCTGTGTTGAATCCAGGCTTTCTGTGACCTTTGACCTGGGCCACACTGTGTCTTACTTGTCATGGTTCAGTTGTATTTACATATTTGCAAAATGTTTCCAAAACAATCTTACGACACATTTATCAAACCTCATCTCGTCCTCGTCATCATTAACAAACATCTTTGACATTGCACCACATTTCTTCTTCTTCTTCTTCTTCTTCTTCTTCTTCTTCTTCTTCTTCTTCTTCTTCTTCTTCTTCTTTTTCTTCTTCAGAGCAGCGGTGTCTCTTACATTTTGTGATAAAAGAAGATAAACTTTGTTTATGACCATTTTTCTACAGATATCATGTTACTGCAGCGGTTTATGTCCATCGAGAGATAACTTAGAGAGGACACAGTGCTGTGCAACAGAACCAGGCCAAACTGTTTTAAAGAAGTAAATTATTTTGCCATGAGTTGATGACAGGGTTAGTTTCTGTGTTTTTGTTCCAAAAGCAGAAGTCTGGTTCTGTGTCCTCTGTTGGTTCAGAGGAAAGTCTAGAATCCAGGACTAAACCAGGACTAAACCAGGACTAAACCAGGACTAAACCAGAACTAAACCAGGACTAAACCAGGACTAAACCAGGACTAAACCAGAACTAAACCAGACCTAAACCAGAACTAAACCAGGACTAAACCAGGACTAAACCAGAACTAAACCAGGACTAAACCAGGACTAAACCAGGACTAAACCAGAACTAAACCAGGACTAAACCAGGACTAAACCAGGACTAAACCAGGACTAAACCAGAACTAAACCAGACCTAAACCAGAACTAAACCAGGACTAAACCAGGACTAAACCAGGACTAAACCAGAACTAAACCAGGACTAAACCAGGACTAAACCAGGACTAAACCAGAACTAAACCAGACCTAAACCAGGACTAAACCAGGACTAAACCAGAACTAAACCAGGACTAAACCAGGACTAAACCAGGACTAAACCAGAACTAAACCAGGACTAAACCAGAACTAAACCAGGACTAAACCAGGACTAAACCAGGACTAAACCAGGACTAAACCAGGTCTAAACCAGGACTAAACCAGGAATAAACCAGGACTAAACCAGAACTAAACCAGGACTAAACCAGGACTAAACCAGAACTAAACCAGGACTAAACCAGATCTAAACCCGAACTAAACCAGACCTAAACCAGGACTAAACCAGGACTAAACCAGAACTAAACCAGGACTAAACCAGGACTAAACCAGAACTAAACCAGGACTAAACCAGAACTAAACCAGGACTAAACCAGATCTAAACCCGAACTAAACCAGACCTAAACCAGGACTAAACCAGGACTAAACCAGAACTAAACCAGGACTAAACCAGGACTAAACCAGGACTAAACCAGATCTAAACCCGAACTAAACCAGACCTAAACCAGGACTAAACCAGGACTAAACCAGAACTAAACCAGGACTAAACCAGGACTAAACCAGAACTAAACCAGGACTAAACCAGGACTAAACCAGATCTAAACCCGGACTAAACCAGACCTAAACCAGGACTAAACCAGGACTAAACCAGGTCTAAACCAGGACTAAACCAGATCTAAACCCGGACTAAACCAGATCTAAACCCGGACTAAACCAGACCTAAACCAGGACTAAACCAGGACTAAACCAGGCCTAAACCAGGCCTAAACCAGGCCTAAACCAGGTCAAACCAGGCCTAAACCAGATCTAAACCCGGACTAAACCAGACCTAAACCAGACCTAAACCAGGACTAAACCAGGACTAAAACAGGCCTAAACCAGGACTAAACCAGGCCTAAACCAGGCCTAAACCAGGCCTTAACCAGGTCTAAACCAGGTCAAAACCAGGTCTAAACCAGAACTAAACCAGGACTAATCCAGGACTAAATCAAAATTAAACCCGGACTAAACCAGGACTAAACCAGGACTAAACCAGGTAAAACCAGGCCTAAACCAGGTCTAAACCAGGTCTAAACCAGATCTAAACCAGGACTCATCCAAGACTAACTCAAAACTAAACTACGACTAAACCAGGACTAAACCAGATCTAAACCAGGTCTAAACCAGGCCTAAACCAGGCCTAAACTAGGACTAAACCAGGACTAAACCAGGACTAAACCAAAACTAAACCAGGACTAAACCAGGCCTAAACCAGGCCTAAACCAGGCCTAAACCAGAACTAAACCAGGACTAAACCAGGACTAAACCAGGACTAAACCAGGCCTAAACCAGGCCTACACCAGGACTAAACCAGGTCTAAACCATGACTAAACCAGGCATAAACCAGGCCTAAACCAGGCCTACACCAGGACTAAACCAGGTCTAAACCATGACTAAACCAGGCCTAAACTAGGACTAAACCAGGACTAAACCAGGACTAAACCAGATCTAAACCAAAACTAAACCAGGTCAAAACCAGGCCTAAACGAGGCCTAAACCAGGACTAAACCAGGACTAAACCAGGACTAAACCAGATCTAAACCAAAACTAAACCAGGTCAAAACCAGGCCTAAACGAGGACTAAACCAGGACTAAACCAGGACTAAACCAGGACTAAACCAGTACTAAACCAGGACTAAACCAGGTCAAACCAGGTCAAACCAGGCCTAAACCAGGACTAAACCAGGTCTAAGCGATGACTAAACCAGCTCTAAACCAGGTCTAAACCAGGTCAAACCAGGACTAAACCAGGACTAAACCAGGATTAAACCAGGGCTAAACCAGGATTAAACCAGGGCTAAACCAGGACTAAACTAGGACTAAACCAGGTCAAACCAAGCCTAAACCAGGATTAAACCAGGACTAAACCAGGATTAAACCAGGACTAAACCAGGACTAAATCAGAACTAAACCAGGACTAAACCAGGACTTAACCAGATCTAAAGCATTCCTAAACCAGGACTAAACCAGGACTAAATCAAAACTAAACCAGGGCTAAACCAGGACTAATCCAGGAATAAATCAAAACTAAACCAAGGCTAAACCAGGACTAAACCAGATCTAAACCAGGACTAAACCAGGACTAAACCAGGACTAAACCAAATCTAAACCAGAACTAAACCAGGTCTAAACCAGATCTAAACCAGATCTAAACCAGGCCTAAACCAAAACTAAACTAGAACTAAACCAGAACTAAACCAGGACTAAACCAGGACTAAACCAGGACTAAACAATGACTAAACCAGGTCAAACCAGGCCTAAACCAGGACTAAACCAGGTCAAACCAGGACTAAACCAGGACTAAACCAGGACTAATCCAGGACTAAATCAAAACTAAACCAGGGCTAAACCAGGTCTAAACCAGATCTAAACCAGGACTAAACCAGGTCTAAACCAGGTCTAAACCAGATCTAAACCAGGACTATACCAGGTCTAAACCAGGACTAAACCAGGTCTAAACTAAAGCAAATAGATCAGGCCTAAACCAGGCCTAAACCAGGACTAAACCAGGACTAAACCAGGTTTAAACTAAGGCAAATAGATCAGGCCTAAACCAGGCCTAAACCAGGCCTAAACCAAGACTAAACCAGGACTAAACCAGGACTAAACCAGGCCTAAACCAGGACTAAACCAGGACTAAACCAGAACTAAACCAGGACTAAACCAGGCCTAAACCAGGCCTAAACCAGGCCTAAACCAGGCCTAAACCAGGACTAAACCAGGACTAAACCAGAACTAAACCAGGACTAAACCAGAACTAAACCAGGACTAAACCAGGCCTAAACCAGGACTAAACCAGGACTAAACCAAGACTAAACCAGGACTTAACCAGATCTAAAGCATGACTAATCCAGGACTAAACCATTACTAATCCAGGACTAAATCAAAACTAAACCAGGGCTAAGCCAGGACTAAACCAGAACTAAACCAGGACTAAACCAGGACTAAACCAGGTCAAACCACCACTAAACCCAGACTAAACCCGGACTAAACCAGGCCTAAACCAGGTTTTTTCGGTCTGGTTTTGGTCCGTGTTCGGTCTGGTTTTGGTCCATGTTCGGTCTGGTTTCGGTCAGGTTTTGGTCCATGTTCGGTCTGGTTTTGGTCTGTTTTCGGTCAGGTTTTGGTCCGTGTTCGGTCAGGTTTTGGTCCATGTTCGGTCTGGTTTTGGTCCATGTTCGGTCAGGTTTTGGTCCGTGTTCGGTCTGGTTTTGGTCCGTGTTCGGTCTGGTTTTGGTCCATGTTCGGTCTGTTTTTGGTCCGTGTTCGGTCTGTTTTTGGTCCGTGTTCGGTCTGTTTTTGGTCCATGTTCGGTCCGGTTTTTGTCCGTTTTCGGTCTGGTTTTGGTCTGTTTTCGGTCTGGTTTTGGTCCGTGTTCGGTCTGGTTTTGGTCCATGTTCGGTCTGGTTTCGGTCAGGTTTTGGTCCATGTTCGGTCTGGTTTTGGTCCATGTTCGGTCAGGTTTTGGTCTGTTTTCGGTCTGGTTTTGGTCCGTGTTCGGTCTGGTTTTGGTCCGTGTTCGGTCTGGTTTTGGTCTGTTTTCGGTCTGGTTTTGGTCTGTTTTCGGTCTGGTTTTGGTCTGTTTTCGGTCTGGTTTTGGTTCATGTTCGGTCTGGTTTTGGTCCGTGTTCGGTCTGGTTTTGGTCCATGTTCGGTCTGGTTTTGGTCCATGTTCGGTCTGGTTTCGGTCAGGTTTTGGTCCATGTTCGGTCTGGTTTTGGTCCATGTTCGGTCTGGTTTTGGTCCATGTTCGGTCTGGTTTCGGTCAGGTTTTGGTCCATGTTCGGTCTGTTTTTGGTCCGTGTTCGGTCTGGTTTTGGTCCATGTTCGGTCTGGTTTTGGTCCATGTTCGGTCCGGTTTTTGTCCGTTTTCGGTCTGGTTTTGGTCTGTTTTCGGTCTGGTTTTGATCCGTGTTCGGTCTGGTTTTGGTCCATGTTCGGTCTGGTTTCGGTCAGGTTTTGGTCCATGTTCGGTCTGGTTTTGGTCTGTTTTCGGTCTGGTTTTGGTCCATGTTCGGTCTGGTTTTGGTCCATGTTCGGTCAGGTTTTGGTCCGTGTTCGGTCTGGTTTTGGTCCATGTTCGGTCTGGTTTTGGTCTGTTTTCGGTCAGGTTTTGGTCCATGTTCGGTCCGGTTTTTGTCCGTTTTCGGTCTGGTTTTGGTCCGTGTTCGGTCTGGTTTTGGTCCATGTTCGGTCTGGTTTCGGTCAGGTTTTGGTCCATGTTCGGTCTGGTTTTGGTCTGTTTTCGGTCAGGTTTTGGTCCGTGTTCGGTCAGGTTTTGGTCCATGTTCGGTCTGGTTTTGGTCCATGTTCGGTCAGGTTTTGGTCCATGTTCGGTCTGGTTTTGGTCCGTGTTCGGTCTGGTTTTGGTCCATGTTCGGTCTGTTTTTGGTCCGTGTTCGGTCTGTTTTTGGTCCGTGTTCGGTCTGTTTTTGGTCTATGTTCGGTCCGGTTTTTGTCCGTTTTCGGTCTGGTTTTGGTCCGTGTTCGGTCTGGTTTTGGTCCATGTTCGGTCTGGTTTCGGTCAGGTTTTGGTCCATGTTCGGTCTGGTTTTGGTCCATGTTCGGTCAGGTTTTGGTCTGTTTTCGGTCTGGTTTTGGTCCGTGTTCGGTCTGGTTTTGGTCCGTGTTCGGTCTGGTTTTGGTCTGTTTTCGGTCTGGTTTTGGTCTGTTTTCGGTCTGGTTTTGGTCTGTTTTCGGTCTGGTTTTGGTCCATGTTCGGTCCGGTTTTGGTCCATGTTCGGTCTGGTTTTGGTCCATGTTCGGTCAGGTTTTGGTCTGTTTTCGGTCTGGTTTTGGTCCGTGTTCGGTCTGGTTTTGGTCCATGTTCGGTCTGGTTTTGGTCCATGTTCGGTCAGGTTTCGGTCTGTTTTCGGTCTGGTTTCGGTCAGGTTTTGGTCCATGTTCGGTCTGGTTTTGGTCCATGTTCGGTCAGGTTTTGGTCTGTTTTCGGTCTGGTTTTGGTCCGTGTTCGGTCTGGTTTTGGTCCGTGTTCGGTCTGGTTTTGGTCTGTTTTCGGTCTGGTTTTGGTCCATGTTCGGTCTGGTTTTGGTCCATGTTCGGTCTGGTTTTTGGTCTGGTTTTCGGTCTGTTTTCGGTCTGGTTTTGGTCTGGTTTTGGTCCATGTTCGGTCTGGTTTTGGTCCGTGTTCGGTCTGGTTTTGGTCCATGTTCGGTCTGGTTTTGGTCCATGTTCGGTCAGGTTTCGGTCCCGTCCTGGTCTTACCCAGTCTGCACAGCAGGTGCAGCGTCCCGTTGTTGCTGGGCAGGGTGGAGTCCAGGTTGACGGTGAATTTGACGTCGAGCCGAGCCACTTCCCCCTGCAGCAGGTTGGGGATGGACGACTTCTCCTCCTCCTCCAGTTTCCTCTTCCTCCCCGCGACGTGAGGACCGCTGCGGGACCGGGACAGGGTCAGGACCGGGCTCAGGACCGGGCTCGGGACCGGGCTCGGGACCAGGTTTAGAGGGATCCGGAGCGGGTCCGGGGGTACTTACGCGATGGGCGGTCCGTGGATGGCGGCCATGGGCGGCGCGAAGGTTCGGTACAGGCTGTGGTTAAAGACCGGAGACCTGAGGTTGGCGATGACGGCGTCCAACAGCGGCTGGCACAGGTACTGCTGCTTCACCTGCACGGCCGGGGGAGGGGGGGTCGGCTGGAGGGCGGAACAGCCACAGCGTTAGTATACAGAGAGGAGGGGGGGGCGGAACAGCCACAGCGTTAGTATACAGAGAGGGGGGGGGGGGGACAGCCACAGCGTTAGTATACAGAGAGGAGGGGGGGGCGGAACAGCCACAGCGTTAGTATACAGAGAGGAGGGGGGGGCGGAACAGCCACAGCGTTAGTATACAGAGGAGGGGGGGAGGAACAGCCACAGCGTTAGTATACAGAGGAGGGGGGGAGGAACAGCCACAGCGTTAGTATACAGAGAGGAGGGGAGGAGGGGGGGCGGAACAGCCACAGCGTTAGTATACAGAGAGGAGGGGAGGAGGGGGGGCGGAACAGCCACAGCGTTAGTATACAGAGAGGAGGGGGGGGCGGAACAGCCACAGCGTTAGTATACAGAGGAGGGGGGGAGG
>CM036243.1:36559487-36564487 GCA_020698575.1 Bostrychus sinensis | reverse complement strand
AGTTACGTTTGATTCCAGCAGTTGTTAGAAATGTTAAAGTTTTGCAGTTAAAACGCTGACATCATCAGTTTTATTCATTAATATAAATAATAACCATTTTCGTAGCCTACAGAGCGTGATCGACGGCAGAACGAGTTTGCTTCCAGCGAGACCACATCACCCAAACACCCAATGTTTGACTTTGTTTGACTTTTCAACATTATTTATGAACTGTATTTTGTAGGGATGCACGATAATGCTTTTTTGAACCGATAACGATAACTGATCATTTGAAGCTTCTTGCAACCGATACTGAACCCGATAATTCTTATATAAGATTTTGGTTCTAATTTTTACCTTACTCAACCTGATTTAATTCAACAGTAACAGCTCTTACCAAAACTTCATTAACCCTGGTATTACTTATAAAACCTAAAATACATTTGACAAATTTATGAATGCAGAGTACAACTATTTGATGTGACACAGTCTGGATATCCAGGTTTATCCAAGTTTATGCTGTTTTGTAAATCAGACGTTTTTTTTTTAAACCTATTTGGGTCATGCTGAGTTCAAATATGCCACTGAAAATTTCCTATCATGTACTGTTTTCAACAAAATTAGAATGACGTTTGTAATAATTGTGGTAAATAACAGGGTAAATAACAGCTATGATTTATTGTAATGCCAAAACCTTTGGTCCAGTGTCTAAGGTTCTCAGCACCAGCCCGGGACGCTGTAGGAGGAGCCCAAGGTTTGTCCCGGTCACCAAGCTTCAGTCCAAAATATGCAGAATATGCCTTTTTTTACAACGTTTGTCATTTTGTGTCGTTGTGTGGATGTTGTCACAGATGCAGCAGAAATCATCTGGGCTAAGCTTTCACTGGTCAGTATAAATCCCTGAAGGAGTTTTGTGTGGAAGTGTGCGCAGCATTCTTATAAAGAAAGGGCTAATCACAGGAAAAGTGATAAATGTTGCCTACCTGTTGTACACAAAGACAGTGTTTCCTGTGTTGTGGCAGTGAATACATAGTATATACGCAGACTCATTTATACTACATATATACTATATTTAATAGTAGACTTATTAATTATTTAAAAGTTTACCTTTTGAATTATTTACTAACAAATTACCCTAAATTATTTTGATGTAATGGCTAAATATTATTTCTATCAGCCTATATAAGAATAGTATATATTTTTATTAGTAATTGATGTATTATATGATAAATCCTGGGTGTGGGGTCCACAGGGAAGGTGGTGTCTAAGGACACAGCTGTCTGTGTGTTATGTTTTTGGAGACGGGGTGAGATTAAATAAGTTTTACTTCTTCCCACTCCTTTTTGAGCAGATCGTTTCTGTATGGTTTATTATGAAAACTTATTGTTCTGCTAAAATTAATGTTATGAATATTATTACACATTAATTTATTATTTTTATGTTTTTTTGTTTTTTTTTTCTCAGCCTTGTGTTTTGTTGTTAATTGCACACCATGAACTATTCACTTGCTCAAAATAAATAAAATAATACAAATACAATACAATGTTCTAGAGCAAAACTAACAGAATATTTCTAATATAATATCTAAAAATGAGTAAGAAAAAACTATCAGATCCTATCCAGCAAATCTGATGCAGGGCGGTGTTACTTCACTCTGTGCCCAATGCCTTTTTTGCTACTATTATTTTACTCTTAAAAGAATCTAACAGGGAGGCGGGGCTTATAGGAGAACGTCCAATCAAACGAGTTTGCCCACAGCCTGCTCTGTAAACATGAGACGCAGGCTGCGGACGAGGCCATCAGATCTGTGGGTTAATAAAAAGTTTACACGGAAAAGAGACGTCCCGTCCCACACAAAGCCTCTCGCTCCTGCTCTGGGCTGATCCGAGGCTGCTCTGCTCTGTGTGAGAGAGGAAGCCCGAGCTGAGCAGGGCTGAGGGATACTCAGGCTGACCGTCAGAGGGAAAACCACAGGGCAAAGACGGCAAAATCAAAGCAGTTTAGGCTTTTTATTTTAGGTCTTATTATTAGTTGAATTTTTATTTATCAGAATTGTCTGTATGATTTCATAATTGTCAATTATTGTGCATCGGTAGTATTTTACAAGACCTGCAAATACATCATTGTATGTTTGTGGCATTAAAAAGCTTTAAATGAGACTTGCTGTTAGCTGCAGGAACCCCTGTTAAGTTCTGACTTGTGAACATTTTTGTTTATAGTGAATTTAACTTAACTGTGTCAGGGAAGGTGAACCTATCTTAAAATATCACAAAAATATTGTTTAACAGAGTTTTCGAATATCACGTTTTTTCCATATCCTGCAGCCCTAGTTGGCGTCAGAGCAGAAAACCACTCCACAAGTAACAGGGCAGTTTTTATTTATAAAAGTGTTACAGCGCATATGAAGTGCAACAGTGCCCCCTCCTGGTGCCAGGAGTAAACTTCCCATTCTTTTTCCCATAGACTGTGTATATTAAGAGTTTAAAGGCGGGACAGAGGGAGCTCATGACCACAGTGTAATTAATTATGTAAAAGGCAAAGCTACAAATGTCTTTCACCAATTCTTAGTTAATTTCAAGTTAATCTTTTTTATTAAAATAACTTCTGCAAATGTCTGTGGGAAAAATCAATGGAAGGTTTACAGATGCACTCCAGTGGAAAAGTTAGTCAGCACTCATGAAGAAGAGAGGCGGAGGAGGAGGAGAGGAGGAGAGAGGAGGAGGCGGAGGAGGAGGAGAGAGGAGGAGGCAGAGGAGGAGAGGAGGAGGAGAGGAGAGAGGAGGAGGCAGAAGAGGCAGAGGAGGTGGAGAGAGGAGGAGGAGGAGAGGAGGAGGTGGAGCTGACCTGCTGCGGCATCGGCTGCTGCCCCACTGCCGCGTTCTGAGGAGGCAGGGCAGCTCGGGGCATCCGGTTCTGGAGCGCCATCCCAGGACGCACCCCCTAAAACCAGAGAAGAACAGCTTTATATACACCTCACCTGTCTCACCTGTACCTGAGAGTCTCACCTGTACCTGAGCGTCTCACCTGTACCTGAGAGTCTCACCTGTACCTGAGCGTCTCACCTGTACCTGAGCGTCTCACCTGTACCTGAGCGTCTCACCTGTACCTGAGCGTCTCACCTGTACCTGAGGGCAGAGTCTCACCTGTACCTGAGCGTCTCACCTGTACCTGAGCGTCTCACCTGTACCTGAGAGTCTCACCTGTACCTGAGCGTCTCACCTGTACCTGAGCGTCTCACCTGTACCTGAGGGCAGAGTCTCACCTGTACCTGAGCGTCTCACCTGTACCTGAGGGCAGAGTCTCACCTGTACCTGAGCGTCTCACCTGTACCTGAGCGTCTCACCTGTACCTGAGGGCAGAGTCTCACCTGTACCTGAGCGTCTCACCTGTACCTGAGCGTCTCACCTGTACCTGAGCGTCTCACCTGTACCTGAGCGTCTCACCTGTACCTGAGGGCAGAGTCTCACCTGTACCTGAGCGTCTCACCTGTACCTGAGCGTCTCACCTGTACCTGAGCGTCTCACCTGTACCTGAGCGTCTCACCTGTTGGGCGTTGAGCTGGGCCTGCTGAGCCGCCTGGTGCTGCTGCTGCTGTTGCTGTAGAGTCGCCCGGGTCTGAAAACACAGCGAGTGACAGAGAGTAACACTAAAACTAAAACTACACACTTCATTACCAGGACAAACAAGAATGCTCTGAACAGTATTGTCAGTCTGCTCCAGGATCATTGGAGTACAGCAGAAAAACCTGAGTAAGGTTTGGAGAAAGCAAGTGACAGAAACGGCTCAGAGATTTATGAGCCATCCTGAGCACATTGTGTCCACAGAGTTCTCCATAAATACCCTCAGGGAGACGATATAATGTGCCCTGAACCAAAACAAACCGCTGCTCAGTGTCTTTCATTCCTACTGTTATTTAAGCTGTTATACACAGACCTGGCCCATTTTAAATGATGTTCATGATGTACTATAGTTGCTTTTATGTATCTTTATTTTTTTACTGTTACAATCTCTATTACGGTATATTTTATTTACATTTTTATGGAAATGCACTCCTCCAGGCTTTGTATCCTTGACTGATATATTCATTTATTTATTTAATGTTTGTCATTTATGGATGGATGAATGTACGGCTGGGAAGCTACCATATTTTCTGGACTATAAGTGTCATTTTTTCCATCGTCTGGCTCAGGGTGCGACGTATACTCAGGTGTGACTTATATATTCAAATATTTCAGGTGTTGGTTATTTTCACACTGACAGCCGCCAGAGGGCGCTCTAGGCTTGTGTCCCAGCATCTGCTGCACCTGTACCACTGACAATTTAAAATGTAAACATTACCACTAACAACTTAGGCTATAAAGACAACTGAGAAAGAGCGGAATAATGTGAAATGGAACTGATGCTGAGTCTGACGACAGCCACGCAGAGGAGGAAGCGGCGCTTCGTCTACCTCCGGAGTTGGCGGAGTTGTTCAGAAGCGACACCGAGGATGAAGAATTTAAAGGATTTAGTGATTAGGAGTGAGATGGTGAGTTTGGTGAACTTGTTATATTATGTTCTTTATGCTATAGTTATGTGAATAACTGTTAATATATTACGTTAACATACGAGACACCTATTCAGTTCGTTGTTTATGCTTCATGTAGCTGAATAACCATCAATGTGTTACGTTAGCATAGCGCACACCTATTCAGCTGTTGTTCTCTATTCTATTATTACTATAACTTGCCTTTCAACATGAAATGTCTGTTCTTGGTGTCGGATTTGGTAAAATAAATTTCCCCAAAAAAATGCGACTTATATACGTTTTTTTCTTCTTCATTATGTATTTTTTGGCGAGTGCCACTCCATGCCTGGCTAGTGCCTCTGGAGCCACTTATAGTCCAGAAAATACGGTACAAATGAATTGCTCCTTGGGGATAAATAAAGTTTTTCTGATTGTGATAACGTTCTAGCGTTTGTAGGTGGGATTTACAGCTGAGGAGTTGAGGCTTTGAGGAGGTAAGTCATGAGAAATGGGA
>CM036243.1:36511640-36559462 GCA_020698575.1 Bostrychus sinensis | reverse complement strand
GCCAAACCAGGACTAAACCAGGACTAAAACAGAACTAAAACAGAACTAAACCAGGACTTAACCAGATCTAAAGCAGGACTAATCCAGGACTAAACCAGGACTTAACCAGGACTAAACCAGTACTAATCCAGGACTAAATCAAAACTAAACCAGGGCTAAGCCAGGACTAAACCAGGACTAAATCAAAACTAAACCAGGTCTAAACCAGTTCTAAAACAGAACTAAACCAGGACTTAACCAGATTTAAACCTGGACTAAACCAGGACTAAACCAGGTCTAAACTAAAGCAAATAGATCAGGACTAAAACAGGACCACCAGCGGATGCCTGTGTAGTGCGTACCACCAGTCAGACCTGGACCACAGTTTGAGAACCACTGCAGTAAACTTACAGTATTTACAGCACATACTTTGTAAAGCAACAGAACTTTATTAAAGAGAATATTTTCTGTTTTTATTTATATTTTAAACCTGTCTTGGTCTCCTCTAGAACAGCAGCACAGTTTACAGACTTTAAAAACTTTATGTGAATAAAAGAAAACAGTTTTAATAAATACTCTACTACTGACATAAAGAAACCAAAGGAGACCAGCAGAGGGCAGAGCTGTTACTGTCGTTTGAAAATTATTAAAATCATTTCCTTAAACTTTTTGTATCATTTTACTCCAAAATAAAAGTGTGTGAGGAATCAGTGGAAACAGAGCTGTACAGTGTTTTGTTTTTGGATAAATGAATGAGAGCAGACTGGATGTAGAGGGCTTGGTGATTGGTCAGTGCTTCCTGGAGTGGGCGGAGGTTTGTGGAACTGAGCGTTCTGAGGCCTCAGAAACTCAGCGCCAGAGAATACAGGATTACTCAAACAGGCGTGAATGAAACTCCAGGTCTGTTTTTGATGAGAGAACAACATAACATGGGAGAAAAGTTAAAAAAGGTAGATTTTGCAGAATATAGTCCCTTTTTGTTTAGGTAGAATTATAATTTAGTGCTGTTCCTGTGTTGAATCCAGGCTTTCTGTGACCTTTGACCTGGGCCACACTGTGTCTTACTTGTCATGGTTCAGTTGTATTTACATATTTGCAAAATGTTTCCAAAACAATCTTACGACACATTTATCAAACCTCATCTCGTCCTCGTCATCATTAACAAACATCTTTGACATTGCACCACATTTCTTCTTCTTCTTCTTCTTCTTCTTCTTCTTCTTCTTCTTCTTCTTCTTCTTCTTCAGAGCAGCGGTGTCTCTTACATTTTGTGATAAAAGAAGATAAACTTTGTTTATGACCATTTTTCTACAGATATCATGTTACTGCAGCGGTTTATGTCCATCGAGAGATAACTTAGAGAGGACACAGTGCTGTGCAACAGAACCAGGCCAAACTGTTTTAAAGAAGTAAATTATTTTGCCATGAGTTGATGACAGGGTTAGTTTCTGTGTTTTTGTTCCAAAAGCAGAAGTCTGGTTCTGTGTCCTCTGTTGGTTCAGAGGAAAGTCTAGAATCCAGGACTAAACCAGGACTAAACCAGGACTAAACCAGGACTAAACCAGGACTAAACCAGGACTAAACCAGGACTAAACCAGAACTAAACCAGACCTAAACCAGACCTAAACCAGGACTAAACCAGGACTAAACCAGAACTAAACCAGGACTAAACCAGGACTAAACCAGGACTAAACCAGATCTAAACCCGAACTAAACCAGACCTAAACCAGGACTAAACCAGGACTAAACCAGAACTAAACCAGGACTAAACCAGGACTAAACCAGAACTAAACCAGGACTAAACCAGGACTAAACCAGATCTAAACCCGGACTAAACCAGACCTAAACCAGCACTAAACCAGGACTAAACCAGGTCTAAACCAGGACTAAACCAGATCTAAACCCGGACTAAACCAGATCTAAACCCGGACTAAACCAGACCTAAACCAGGACTAAACCAGGACTAAACCAGGCCTAAACCAGGCCTAAACCAGGTCAAACCAGGCCTAAAAAAGATCTAAACCCGGACTAAACCAGACCTAAACCAGACCTAAACCAGGACTAAACCAGGACTAAACCAGGCCTAAACCAGGACTAAACCAGGCCTAAACCAGGCCTAAACCAGGCCTTAACCAGGTCTAAACCAGGTCAAAACCAGGTCTAAACCAGAACTAAACCAGGACTAATCCAGGACTAAATCAAAATTAAACCCGGACTAAACCAGGACTAAACCAGGACTAAACCAGGTAAAACCAGGCCTAAACCAGGTCTAAACCAGGTCTAAACCAGATCTAAACCAGGACTAATCCAGGACTAACTCAAAACTAAACTACGACTAAACCAGGACTAAACCAGATCTAAACCAGGTCTAAACCAGGCCTAAACCAGGCCTAAACTAGGACTAAACCAGGACTAAACCAGGACTAAACCAAAACTAAACCAGGACTAAACCAGGCCTAAACCAGGCCTAAACCAGAACTAAACCAGGACTAAACCAGGACTAAACCAGGACTAAACCAGGACTAAACCAGGTCTAAACCAGGACTAAACCAGATCTAAACCAAAACTAAACCAGGTCAAACCAGGCCTAAACCAGGACTAAACGAGGACTAAACCAGATCTAAACCAGGTCAAACCAGGCCTAAACCAGGACTAAACCAGGACTAAACCAGGACTAAACCAGAACTAAACCAGGACTAAACCAGGACTAAACCAGGCCTAAACCAGGTCAAACCAGGCCTAAACCAGGCCTAAACCAGGCCTACACCAGGCCTACACCAGGTCTAAACCATGACTAAACCAGGCATAAACCAGGCCTAAACCAGGACTAAACCAGATCTAAACCAAAACTAAACCAGGTCAAAACCAGGCCTAAACGAGGCCTAAACCAGGACTAAACCAGGACTAAACCAGGACTAAACCAGAACTAAACCAGGACTAAACCAGGACTAAACCAGGCCTAAACCAGGTCAAACCAGGCCTAAACCAGGCCTAAACCAGGCCTACACCAGGACTAAACCAGGTCTAAACCATGACTAAACCAGGCCTAAACCAGGTCAAACCAGGCCTAAACCAGGACTAAACCAGGACTAAACCAGGACTAAACCAGAACTAAACCAGGACTAAACCAGGACTAAACCAGGCCTAAACCAGGTCAAACCAGGCCTAAACCAGGCCTAAACCAGGCCTACACCAGGACTAAACCAGGTCTAAACCATGACTAAACCAGGCCTAAACCAGGTCAAACCAGGCCTAAACCAGGACTAAATCAGGACTAAACCAGGACTAAACCAGAACTAAACCAGGACTAAACCAGGACTAAACCAGGCCTAAACCAGGTCAAACCAGGCCTAAACCAGGCCTAAACCAGGCCTACACCAGGACTAAACCAGGTCTAAACCAGGACTAAACCAGATCTAAACCAGGTCAAACCAGGCCTAAACCAGGACTAAACCAGGACTAAACCAGGACTAAACCAGAACTAAACCAGGACTAAACCAGGACTAAACCAGGCCTAAACCAGGTCAAACCAGGCCTAAACCAGGCCTAAACCAGGCCTACACCAGGACTAAACCAGGTCTAAACCATGACTAAACCAGGCCTAAACTAGGACTAAACCAGGACTAAACCAGATCTAAACCAAAACTAAACCAGGTCAAAACCAGGCCTAAACGAGGCCTAAACCAGGACTAAACCAGGACTAAACCAGGACTAAACCAGGACTAAACCAGGACTAAACCAAAACTAAACCAGGTCAAAACCAGGCCTAAACGAGGACTAAACCAGGACTAAACCAGGACTAAACCAGGACTAAACCAGTACTAAACCAGGACTAAACCAGGTCAAACCAGGTCAAACCAGGCCTAAACCAGGACTAAACCAGGACTAAACCAGGTCTAAGCGATGACTAAACCAGCTCTAAACCAGGTCTAAACCAGGTCAAACCAGGACTAAACCAGGACTAAACCAGGACTAAACCAGGCCTAAACCAGGCCTAAACTAGGACTAAACCAGGACTAAACCAGGATTAAACCAGGGCTAAACCAGGATTAAACCAGGGCTAAACCAGGACTAAACTAGGACTAAACCAGGTCAAACCAAGCCTAAACCAGGATTAAACCAGGACTAAACCAGGATTAAACCAGTACTAAACCAGGACTAAATCAGAACTAAACCAGGACTAAACCAGGACTTAACCAGATCTAAAGCATTCCTAAACCAGGACTAAACCAGGACTAAATCAAAACTAAACCAGGGCTAAACCAGGGCTAAACCAGGACTAATCCAGGAATAAATCAAAACTAAACCAAGGCTAAACCAGATCTAAACCAGGACTAAACCAGGACTAAACCAGGACTAAACCAGGACTAAACCAGGACTAAACCAAATCTAAACCAGAACTAAACCAGGTCTAAACCAGATCTAAACCAGATCTAAACCAGGCCTAAACCAAAACTAAACTAGAACTAAACCAGAACTAAACCAGGACTAAACCAGGCCTAAACCAGGACTAAACCAGGACTAAACCAGGTCAAACCAGGACTAAACCAGGTCAAACCAGGCCTAAACCAGATCTAAACCAGGACTAAACCAGGACTAAACCAGGACTAAACCAGGTCAAACCAGGTCAAACCAGGCCTAAACCAGGACTAAACCAGGACTAAACCAGGTCTAAGCGATGACTAAACCATCTCTAAACCAGGTCTAAACCAGGTCAAACCAGGACTAAACCAGGACTAAACCAGGACTAAACCAGGCCTAAACCAGGCCTAAACTAGGACTAAACCAGGACTAAACCAGGCCTAAACTAGGACTAAACCAGGATTAAACCAGTACTAAACCAGGACTAAATCAGAACTAAACCAGGACTAAACCAGGACTTAACCAGATCTAAAGCATTCCTAAACCAGGACTAAACCAGGACTAAATCAAAACTAAACCAGGGCTAAACCAGGGCTAAACCAGGACTAATCCAGGAATAAATCAAAACTAAACCAAGGCTAAACCAGATCTAAACCAGGACTAAACCAGGACTAAACCAGGACTCAACCAGGACTAAACCAAATCTAAACCAGAACTAAACCAGGTCTAAACCAGATCTAAACCAGATCTAAACCAGGCCTAAACCAAAACTAAACTAGAACTAAACCAGAACTAAACCAGGACTAAACCAGGACTAAACCAGGACTAAACAATGACTAAACCAGGTCAAACCAGGCCTAAACCAGGACTAAACCAGGACTAAACCAGGTCAAACCAGGACTAAACCAGGTCAAACCAGGCCTAAACCAGATCTAAACCAGGACTAAACCAGGACTAAACCAGGACTAATCCAGGACTAAATCAAAACTAAACCAGGGCTAAACCAGGTCTAAACCAGATCTAAACCAGGACTAAACCAGGTCTAAACCAGGACTAAACCAGGTCTAAACTAAAGCAAATAGATCAGGCCTAAACCAGGCCTAAACCAGGCCTAAACCAGGACTAAACCAGGACTAAACCAGGTTTAAACTAAAGCAAATAGATCAGGCCTAAACCAGGCCTAAACCAGGCCTAAACCAGGACTAAACCAGGACTAAACCAGGACTAAACCAGGTCTAAACTAAAGCAAATAGATCAGGCCTAAACCAGGCCTAAACCCGGACTAAACCAGGACTAAACCAGGACTAAACCAGGTCTAAACTAAAGCAAATAGATCAGGCCTAAACCAGGCCTAAACCAGGACTAAACCAGGTCTAAACCAGGCCTAAACCAGGACTAAACCAGGACTAAACCAGGTCTAAACTAAAGCAAATAGATCAGGACTAAACCAGGTCAAACCAGGACTAAACCAGGTCAAACCAGGCCTAAACCAGATCTAAACCAGGACTAAACCAGGTCTAAACTAAAGCAAATAGATCAGGCCTAAACCAGGCCTAAACCAGGCCTAAACCAGGACTAAACCAGGACTAAACCAGGTCTAAACTAAAGCAAATAGATCAGGCCTAAACCAGGTCAAACCAGGACTAAACCAGGTCAAACCATGCCTAAACCAGATCTAAACCAGGACTAAACCAGGACTAAACCAGGACTAATCCAGGAATAATCAAAACTAAACAGTCCGCCCACAGTGAGACTCTGGGTCCGATGTGCGGACAGAGAGGGATCAGCTGTAAACTCGGACAGAGCGCTCACCTGGAAGGCCATCTTGAGCTGCTGCTGCTGCTGGCTCAGGGCGCTCATGTTCACGTGCTGGTTAGGGCCCATCTGTTGGCCCATGCCCTGTGGTCCCAGGGCGCTCTGGGGCTGAGAGTGCGGGGGTCCCAGGGCGCTCTGAGGCTGAGAGTGGGGCGGTCCCAGGGCGCTCTGGGGCTGAGAGTGGGGGGGCATGTTCTGCTGCTGCTGTTGGACCATGTGCTGGAGCGACTGGGCCTGCTGCTGCTGCTGCTGCTGCTGCTGCTGCTGCTGCTGGAGCTGCTGCAGCTGCTGCAACTGCTGCTGCTGCTGCTGGAGACGACTCTGGTGCATCTGAGAGGGACAGAGGACAGGGTTAGAGGGAGGGAGGACAGGGTTAGAGGGACAGAGGACAGGGTTAGAGGAACAGGACAGGGTTAGAGGGAGGACAGGGTTAGAGGGAGGGAGGACAGGGTTAGAGAGAGGGAGGACAGGGTTAGAGGGAGGGAGGACAGGGTTAGAGGAACAGGACAGGGTTAGAGGGAGGACAGGGTTAGAGGGAGGGAGGACAGGGTTAGAGGGACAGAGGACAGGGTTAGAGAGAGGGAGGACAGGGTTAGAGGGACAGAGGACAGGGTTAGAGGGACAGAGGACAGGGTTAGAGGAACAGGACAGGGTTAGAGAGAGGGAGGACAGGGTTAGAGGGAGGGAGGACAGGGTTAGAGGGAGGACAGGGTTAGAGGGAGGGAGGACAGGGTTAGAGGGAAGACAGGGTTAGAGGGACAGAGGACAGGGTTAGAGGGAGGGAGGACAGGGTTAGAGAGAGGGAGGACAGGGTTAGAGGGACAGAGGACAGGGTTAGAGGGAGGGAGGACAGGGTTAGAGGGAGGGAGGACAGGGTTAGAGGGAGGGAGGACAGGGTTAGAGAGAGGGAGGACAGGGTTAGAGGGAGGGAGGACAGGGTTAGAGGGAGGGAGGACAGGGTTAGAGGGAGGACAGGGTTAGAGGGAGGACAGGGTTAGAGGGAGGGAGGACAGGGTTAGAGGAACAGGACAGGGTTAGAGAGAGGGAGGACAGGGTTAGAGAGAGGGAGGACAGGGTTAGAGGGAGGGAGGACAGGGTTAGAGGGAGGACAGGGTTAGAGGGAGGACAGGGTTAGAGGGAGGAGGACAGAGGGTTGAGGAGAGAGGGATCAGTAACCACAACAAAGAAAAGCTAGAAAGTCCATTTGTAAGAACCCTTTCCCCAAATTTACACTGGGGGCGCCACAGAAGCAGATAGAGATGGGTGCACATGTTTTAAAATCATTGACAGTGCTGCTGCTGCTCCGCTGCTGGGGCCGGTCTTCCTTCTCTGTTTTACAGACGACTCACCGTCTAAAAACAAAGCTGTGGCCACTGAGCCCCAGGCCTTCTCCTTCTGCATGTTGTCCTTGTAAAATGGCTGCTTAGTGTCGCAAATTATGTTACATTTCTCCCTTTCATAAATTAACTTCTGAAGGTGATGGGCCAGACTAAGAGCAGTTCAAAGATCCCCTATGATGAGTATAAAATCGTGGACCATGGCCCAGTGCCACGCAGCCAGGGCCCCACCCTGGAGTCAGGCCTGGGGTTGGGGCTCTTATGCAAGCGCCTTGTGGCCGGGCCTTGAAGGGAGCGACGTGGGCCTGACCTCCTGCGGGGGGCCACCACCCACAGAGGGAACCGCAGGGGACTGGTGCCATGTGGACCTGGCAGCGGTCAAAGGTTTAGAGAAGGTGTTCGACCCTGTCCCTCGTAGCGTCCCTCTGCTAAGGGCTGTCTGGTCTCTGTACGACCGGAGCAGGACCAGGTTAACTGCAGAAAGTCAGACCTGTTCCCAGTGCAGGATGGACTCCTTTGTCACTGGTTCTGTTCATTTTCTTTATGGACAGAGTTCCTAGCAGCAGCCAGGGGCCAGAGGGAGTCTGGTTTGGGGACCACAGGATTTCATCTCGGCTTTTTGCAGATGACGTTGTCCTGCTGGCTTCATTGTACCAGGACCAGGACGAATCAGCTCCTCCAAATCCAAGGCCATGGTTCTGGTCAGGAACAGGGTGGCGCCCTCTCCAGGTCAAAGGAGAGCTCCTGCCTCAAGTGGAGGAGTTAAAGTATCTCGGGGTCTTGTTCACACGGATTAAAAGTTACTTTACCAACTGCATTCAGTTTGTTCGGTTTGGTTCTGTCTGATGCGGTCACATTGGATAAGCAGGTACCACAAGGGTCTATTTTAGGGCCCTTACTTTTTTTCTTTATATTAATAATATCTGTGATCAGCTAAAATCTTCTTATCATATGTATGCTGAAGATACAATCTAGAGCCGGGCAATTTGGCCTAAAAAAAAATCTCTGATTTTTTCACAAAAAATTCAAATTACGATTTAAAAATGATTTTTTTCCCCACTTACTTAAAATCAAACTGAAGACAACAGAGAAATTGACCAAAACAAGTTTAGCATAATTGCTTTGATTTCCTCTTGAGGTTAAAGTGCAATCAGACAGAAGTCAAAGAGAAGAGAAGGCCCTGTGATTTTGTGGGGGATTTTCTTAAAAGTTGCACCAAAAGTTGCAATTTTTAAAAAAATAATTCTTCTTGAAAATATTAGCTAGAACTCTAAAAACTAACAAAATCTGTTTTTAAACATAAGTGAGGTGTAATAATCTAATTAAAAATACCTGTATTTGAACAGGCCAAGTGCATCTACCTTTTAAAATGATATTGCTGTTATTAGGCTGTTTTTTTGGGCTCCTGCAGCTGATTCTGACTGTGTTCCTCTCAGATCTTCTCTAATGATTCCTGTTGTGTGCTGGAGAACATCAGTCATTAAAAACAGAAGTTTGCTGTGCTGTAGGTTTTCAGGAAGATTATTAGCCTGCAACATTAACGTTTAAAGAACAATGACCTCAGACTTCATTGTTGTCTAAATACGCTGACCGTTCAACTTTTTAGGCAACTATATCACCATGGCAACACAGACAGCTTTTCACAGCGACACCAGACAAAACTAGAAAGCACCGCGCTCGTCTTCAGTCCCATCCACACCGCTGCTGCTGCTGAGCTCCTGCCACCTCTGTGCACTCGACCTCCGCGTGGCTGCTCCTCCATGCCGCTCTGTCTATGTGTGCGCACAACTTCGGCACGGCACCTCCGTCCTCTGCGCCGCTTTGTCTGTGGCAGCCCGACCTCCGGCGCACATTACTGGAGCGCTGCTCTGCTCAGAACAGGGGACGGCCCACAGAGAGCGGTAAGTGCAGCAAAATGCAGTTTTAAAGGAAAATCTCTGCAATAATTGACAAAAGTTGCGGAAAAGTTGCAGAGTTTGGACAGAGTTGCAGGGTCGCGCTGAATTCGCGGGGTTTGTTGGATTTTTCGTTAATAGTTGTGATCACAACATCGCTAAATCCTGTAGGGACCGACTTTGCAGCGGGCGCTGTTTGTGCTCCGTCTGAAGCCGCAAACCCGAACCAATTCCACACAACTGACGACACTGTGCCTTTCTTAGGAACAAGTTCTTCCCTGCTCGCTGCCATGTTGTTGGTGTTCCTCTAGCGCGGAGGGAGGGCGGGCCTACCCACTATGAAGTACGTTTTTTTTTTTTTTTTTATCGATGTTTATTAAAACAAGTCGACCTGCCGTACAAACTCGAATTAATCGAAAAAAATCGCCCAGCCCCAATACAATCCTGTACTTCTCTGCTCCCTCTTTAGAGACAGTATGCATTATCTTCTGGCTGATTTCAATTCGTTGCAGCACAATCTCTGCAACACCAAATCAGTCCATAATGCAAATAAAACTTAAGTCATGTTGTTCACCCAGAGCTCGGTGGCCGTCCTGCCCCTCATTAAAACACTGGATGGTACTACTATAGAGGTAGTAGACATAAATATTTGGCTCAACAAGGATCTTAACTTTAAACATCATATCACATACCTGACAAAAAAGCTGAACTTCCCTCTAAGCTTTTTGTATAGATTGAAATCTTGCTTTTCTGTAAGTGCCTCGTAACTAGCTTATTTTTTAATCACAGCTGGATTACGGTGACATTATAGATTTGCCTGTCCCACGGCCTTGGCCAAACTGGACCCCATTTACCACACTGCTGTCAGGAAAACAGAACTCACCACTGTACTTTATACTCACTCGCTGGACTTTCCTCACTAAATATTGGCAGGATGCAAATATAGTAGGCTATTTTGGGTAAGTTGCCTTCTTGTATCTGCTCCTCATTCATCTCTCAGCCACAGTCTCAGAGCCAACAGCTGGCTGAAGTTTAAGGTACCTTTTGTGCAGACAGAGTCAGGGAAGAGGAGCCTGGGCCCTGGTCCTGGAATGATCTGCAGGGCAGGATGAGGTGGGCGTCTCTCATCTCTTTGTTAGGTTTTAAACAAAAAATATCTGAGTTTTTAGTCTCCAGCCGCACCTGTATCATGTAGTTGTGCAGGAGCTTAATTGTCTCAATATTTACTCTCAATGTCTTTAAGATTTTGTTTTCTTGTGATTGTGTCAAATGTCTGCTTGTACTCTGCACTTTGTCTGTACTGCTGCCTCATCTTGGACAGCCAGGGCATCCTTGGAAAAGGGATTGTACATCTCAATGGATTTTTTTCCTGGTTAAATAAAAATTTAAAGAGTCTAAAAAGAGTGAGGGAAAGATGGAGCTGAGACTGACAGGAGGTCACTGCAGCGTCTGCAGGAATGCGCTCGTTGTATCGCTCTGTTGTGGTGAAGAAGGAGCTGAGCCCAAAGGCAAAGCTCTGGATTTACCATCGATCTATGTTCCTGCTCTCACCTATGTTCCTCCTCTCACCTATGTTCCTCCTCTCACCTACGTTCCTACTCTCACCTATGTTCCTCCTCTCACCTACGTTCCTGCTCTCACCTACGTTCCTGCTCTCACCTACGTTCCTACTCTCACCTATGTTCCTACTCTCACCTATGTTCCTACTCTCACCTATGTTCCTCCTCTCACCTATGTTACTCCTCTCACCTATGTTCCCCCTCTCACCTATGTTCCTCCTCTCACCTATGTTCCTCCTCTCACCTATGTTCCCCCTCTCACCTATGTTCCTCCTCTCACCTATGTTCCTACTCTCACCTATGTTCCTCCTCTCACCTATGTTCCTACTCTCACCTATGTTCCTCCTCTCACCTATGTTCCCCCTCTCACCTATGTTCCTCCTCTCACCTATGTTCCCCCTCTCACCTATGTTCCTCCTCTCACCTATGTTCCTCCTCTCACCTATGTTCCCCCTCTCACCTATGTTCCTCCTCTCACCTATGTTCCCCCTCTCACCTATGTTCCTCCTCTCACCTATGTTCCTCCTCTCACCTATGTTCCCCCTCTCACCTATGTTCCTACTCTCACCTATGTTCCCCCTCTCACCTATGTTCCTCCTCTCACCTACGTTCCTACTCTCACCTATGTTCCTACTCTCACCTATGTTCCTCCTCTCACCTATGTTCCTCCTCTCACCTATGTTCCTCCTCTCACCTACGTTCCTACTCTCACCTATGTTCCTCCTCTCACCTACGTTCCTGCTCTCACCTACGTTCCTGCTCTCACCTACGTTCCTGCTCTCACCTACGTTCCTACTCTCACCTATGTTCCTACTCTCACCTATGTTCCTCCTCTCACCTATGTTCCTACTCTCACCTATGTTCCTACTCTCACCTATGTTCCTACTCTCACCTATGTTCCTACTCTCACCTATGTTCCTACTCTCACCTATGTTACTCCTCTCACCTATGTTCCCCCTCTCACCTATGTTCCTCCTCTCACCTATGTTCCTCCTCTCACCTATGTTCCCCCTCTCACCTATGTTCCTCCTCTCACCTATGTTCCTACTCTCACCTATGTTCCTACTCTCACCTATGTTCCTCCTCTCACCTATGTTCCTCCTCTCACCTATGTTCCTACTCTCACCTATGTTCCTACTCTCACCTATGTTCCCCCTCTCACCTATGTTCCTCCTCTCACCTATGTTCCCCCTCTCACCTATGTTCCTCCTCTCACCTATGTTCCTACTCTCACCTATGTTCCTCCTCTCACCTATGTTCCTACTCTCACCTATGTTCCTACTCTCACCTATGTTCCCCCTCTCACCTATGTTCCCCCTCTCACCTATGGTCAGGAGCTCTGGGTCAGGACTAAAGGACAAGATCCTAGATACAAGCGGCCTTAGTGGGAGGAGCTCGGTCACTCGGGAGGAGCTCTGAGTAGAGCCGCTGCTCCTCCACATTGAGAGGAGCAGCTGAGGCCGGACGCCTCCCTGAGGAGGTGTTCATGTCCCACCAGGAGGAGGCCCCGGGGAAGACAGAGGACACACTGGAGGGACTATGTCTCACGGCTGGCCTGGGAACGCCTTGGGATCCCCCCCGAGGAGCTGGAGGAAGTGTCTGGGGTGAGGGAAATCCTGGCATCTTTGCTTGGACTGCTGCCTCCGCGAGTCCCAGATAAGCAGCAGAAGGTGGATGTGTAATGTTTACATTACCTCTGTGTCAGTGAGCCTTTGTTTATTTTGATACTTGGAGCCTCGGCTGTAGCTCTGCAGACCACCGCAGAGTCCTGGACCTGGTTCTTACCTGGTTCTGAGCCTGGTTCTGGACCCGGTTCAGTGTGGTCCTCACCTGGTTCTGGGCCTGGTTCTGGGCCTGGTTCTGTTGGTGCTGTAGCTGTGGGTGGTGCTGCTGCTGCTGCTGCTGCTGGAGCTGCTGCGCTCGGAGCTGCTGCTGCTGGACCTAAACAGGGTCAGAGCAGAGTTAGTTTACTTTGGATTTAGTCCTGGTTTAGTCCTGGTTTAGTTTGGATTTAGTCCTGGTTTAGTCCTGGTTTAGTCCTGGTTTAGTTTGGATTTAGTCCTGGTTTAGTCATGGTTTAGTCGTGGTTTAGTTTGGATTTAGTCCTGGTTTAGTCCTGGTTTAGTCGTGGTTTAGTTTGGATTTAGTCCAGGTTTAGTCCTGGTTTAGTCGTGGTTTAGTTTGGATTTAGTCCTGGTTTAGTCCTGGTTTAGTCCTGGTTTACTTTGGATTTAGTCCTGGTTTAGTTTGGATTTAGTCCTGGTTTAGTCCTGGTTTAGTCCTGGTTTAGTTTGGATTTAGTCCTGGTTTAGTCCTGGTTTAGTTTGGATTTAGTCCTGGTTTAGTCCTGGTTTAGTCCTGGTTTAGTCCTGGTTTAGTCGTGGTTTAGTTTGGATTTAGTCCTGGTTTAGTCGTGGTTTAGTCGTGGTTTAGTTTGGATTTAGTCCTGGTTTAGTCCTGGTTTAGTCGTGGTTTAGTTTGGATTTAGTCCAGGTTTAGTCCTGGTTTAGTCGTGGTTTAGTTTGGATTTAGTCCTGGTTTAGTCCTGGTTTAGTCCTGGTTTAGTCGTGGTTTAGTTTGGATTTAGTCCTGGTTTAGTCCTGGTTTAGTCGTGGTTTAGTTTGGATTTAGTCCTGGTTTAGTCCTGGTTTAGTCCTGGTTTAGTCGTGGTTTAGTTTGGATTTAGTCCTGGTTTAGTCTCTGGTTTAGTTTGGATTTAGTCCTGGTTTAGTCTCTGGTTTAGTTTGAGTTAGTCCTGGTTTAGTCCTGGTTTAGTCTCTGGTTTAGTTTGAGTTAGTCCTGGTTTAGTCCTGGTTTAGTCTCTGGTTTAGTTTGAGTTAGTCCTGGTTTAGTCCTGGTTTAGTCTCTGGTTTAGTTTGAGTTAGTCCTGGTTTAGTCCTGGTTTAGTCTCTGGTTTAGTTTGAGTTAGTCCTGGTTTAGTCCTGGTTTAGTCTCTGGTTTAGTTTGAGTTAGTCCTGGTTTAGTCCTGGTTTAGTCTCTGGTTTAGTGGATGAACTGGAGTGAGTGAGTGAGTGAGTGAGTGGATGAACTGGAGTGAGTGAGTGAGTGAGTGAGTGAGAGGATGAACTGGAGTGAGTGGATGAACTGGAGTGAGTGAGTGGATGAACTGGAGTGAGTGGATGAACCTGGAACTGCTGCTGCAGGCTGGCGTTCTGCTGCTGCTGGAGCGGATTCTGCTGAAACTGTTGGAACTGAGGCTGCTGCGGGACCTGCATCTGCATCTGCTGCACCATCTGGCCCCCTACTGGAGAGACAGGGAAACAACATGAGTCAGAGGAGGGCCCCCCACTGGAGAGACAGGGAAACAACATGAGTCAGAGGAGGGCCCCCTACTGGAGAGACAGGGAAACAACATGAGTCAGAGGAGGGCCCCCCACTGGAGAGACAGGGAAACAACATGAGTCAGAGGAGGGCCCCTACTGGAGAGACAGGGAAACAACATGAGTCAGAGGAGGGCCCCTACTGGAGAGACAGGGAAACAACATGAGTCAGAGGAGGGCCCCCTACTGGAGAGACAGGGAAACAACATGAGTCAGAGGAGGGCCCCCTACTGGAGAGACAGGGAAACAACATGAGTCAGAGGAGGGCCCCCTACTGGAGAGACAGGGAAACAACATGAGTCAGAGGAGGGCCCCCTACTGGAGAGACAGGGAAACAACATGAGTCAGAGGAGGGCCCCCTACTGGAGAGACAGGGAAACAACATGAGTCAGAGGAGGGCCCCTACTGGAGAGACAGGGAAACAACATGAGTCAGAGGAGGGCCCCCTACTGGAGAGACAGGGAAACAACATGAGTCAGAGGAGGGCCCCCTACTGGAGAGACAGGGAAACAACATGAGTCAGAGGAGGGCCCCCCACTGGAGAGACAGGGAAACAACATGAGTCAGAGGAGGGCCCCCTACTGGAGAGACAGGGAAACAACATGAGTCAGAGGAGGGCCCCCTACTGGAGAGACAGGGAAACAACATGAGTCAGAGGAGGGCCCCCTACTGGAGAGACAGGGAAACACTTGTATATATAATGATGTATAGAGAATAGAAGAGTCCATGTAGAGCACAGCCTTCTGCGGAGGAAGGAGTGAGGACTGAGGTGGACCGGTTCCTCAGCCGACGTCACAGAGGCAGTGGAGAAGTCTCAGTCCTGGGTCGTTTTCACACCGGCACTGTTTAGGTCGGCAAAAGGAGCTTTCGACCTGAGTACGCTTGGGTCAATGTGAACACCGCAGCCCCTCTCAGGTACGCACTAAACGAGTCCACCTGTGTGGAGCTATCCCAGAGCGGTGCTCTCGCCGCGCCCCGGGGGCTCTCGCCGCGCCCCGGGGGCTCTCGCCGCGCCCCGGGGGCTCTCGCCGCGCCCCGGGGGCTCTCGCCGCGCCCCTGGGGCTCTCGCCGCGCACCGGGGGCTCTCGCCGCGCCCCGGGGGCTCTCGCCGCGCCCCGGGGGCTCTCGCCGCGCCCCGGGGGCTCTCGCCGCGCCCCGGGGGCTCTCGCCGCGCCCCGGGGGCTCTCGCCGCGCCCCTGGGGCTCTCGCCGCGCACCGGGGGCTCTCGCCGCGCCCCGGGGGCTCTCGCCGCGCCCCGGGGGCTCTCGCCGCGCCCCTGAGGCTCTCGCCGCGCACCGGGGGCTCTCGCTGCGCCCCTGGGGCTCTCGCCGCGCCCCGGGGGCTCTCGCCGCGCCCCTGAGGCTCTCGCCGCGCCCTGGAGCGGTGCGTCTGCCGTAAGGATGGGAACTGATGAGATTTTATTAATGTCAATAGTGTTGTCAAATCTGCTCATCAATTCCTGATAAATCTGTGAATAAAAATTAAATGCATCTATGGCCATAGAGTTGGTTATGAATCAGAAATGTAAGCTTGTTTGTAATATCATACATGAATAGGTTTTTAACTGGGCTCACTGAACAGAAGCAACATGTAATGAATCTACAGCTGTTAAATTAACTGGAAAGGTATGCGCTGCTCGAGGGTGGGGCGGGCCTCGGAGCAAATCTCAGCTTTTGAAAAAATATCTAATTAAGATTTTTCTGACAGACATTGTGGTTGTGAATACATTTGCAATATATATTTTTTAAAATCAATGTAGAGTTCAGTTTACATTTTAAGCCTGTGATGGAGCAATGACGCTTGACAGAAAACTGAAATATTCACTGCTAATCTAAAACAAGGAATCACATGACTTTCACAGGGGATATTTTGTTCTTTGCAGAGAACATTATATCACCTAAATAACTGCAGCCTTAGCCATTTGCTAATTGCAACAATTAAAATTGTGATTTTGATTTGATTTTGATTAATTGTGCATTAATTGTGCAGGCCTATCACAATTCACATAAACACAACTGCCCAAAGCGGCATCGATAAGAGGAATAGTTAACGGCGCGGCCATACAATTCTTATGGATTGGAAAAATTAGAACTGGGTTTCAAAGCCCATCCCTCGTCAGCGGTGTGACGGCTGCCTGTACTCACCACAGACCTCGCAGTACGTCTCCTTCTGTGCACTCAAGGTTTTGGTCTCTAGTGCACACAGAGTACATTTCTCTGGACTCGCTTCATGAGTGAATCAAAGAGACGAAGGGTCAGCTGCGTATCTGCTGTTCCTGTGTTGGCTGGGGACGCACAATCAACATTTTATTTATTCAATTTACACTACTGCAAAGTCTGCAATGATTTAGGGGATATGTCTTGTGGAGAACAAAATATTCCGTCTCCACAGTAATCTGTATAAATCTGGCAACAGTTGTAGTTTAGAGGAGAGCTGCAACATCGATTCAAATGAATTAATTATAATCAATTATTGAAATAACTGACACCCAATCTAGTGAACGTTTCATCGTTAACTGGAGTATACAACGTTTCATCGTTAACTGGAGTATACAACGTTTCATCGTTAACTGGAGTATACAACGTTTCATCGTTGACTGGAGTATACAACGTTTCATCGTTGACTGGAGTATACAACGTTTCATCGTTAACTGGAGTATACAACGTTTCATCGTTGACTGGAGTATACAACGTTTCATCGTTGACTGGAGTATACAACGTTTCATCGTTAACTGGAGTATACAACGTTTAATCGTTAACTGGAGTATACAACATTTCATCGTTAACTGGAGTATACAACGTTTCATCGTTAACTGGAGTATACAACGTTTAATCGTTAACTGGAGTATACAACGTTTAATCGTTAACTGGAGTATACAACGTTTCATCGTTGACTGGAGTATACAACGTTTCATCGTTAACTGGAGTATACAACGTTTCATCGTTAACTGGAGTATACAACGTTTCATCGTTAACTGGAGTATACAACGTTTCATCGTTAACTGGAGTATACAACGTTTCATCGTTGACTGGAGTATACAACGTTTCATCGTTAACTGGAGTATACAACGTTTCATCGTTGACTGGAGTATACAACGTTTCATCGTTAACTGGAGTATACAACGTTTCATCGTTAACTGGAGTATACAACGTTTAATCGTTAACTGGAGTATACAACGTTTCATCGTTAACTGGAGTATACAACATTTCATCGTTAACTGGAGTATACAACGTTTAATCGTTAACTGGAGTATACAACGTTTAATCGTTAACTGGAGTATACAACGTTTAATCGTTAACTGGAGTATACAACGTTTAATCGTTAACTGGAGTATACAACGTTTCATCGTTAACTGGAGTATACAACGTTTCATCGTTAACTGGAGTATACAACGTTTCATCGTTAACTGGAGTATACAACGTTTCATCGTTGACTGGAGTATACAACGTTTCATCGTTGACTGGAGTATACAACGTTTCATCGTTAACTGGAGTATACAACGTTTCATCGTTGACTGGAGTATACAACGTTTCATCGTTAACTGGAGTATACAACGTTTCATCGTTAACTGGAGTATACAACGTTTCATCGTTGACTGGAGTATACAACGTTTCATCGTTAACTGGAGTATACAACGTTTCATCGTTGACTGGAGTATACAACGTTTCATCGTTGACTGGAGTATACAACGTTTCATCGTTAACTGGAGTATACAACGTTTCATCGTTAACTGGAGTATACAACGTTTAATCGTTAACTGGAGTATACAACATTTCATCGTTAACTGGAGTATACAACGTTTAATCGTTAACTGGAGTATACAACGTTTAATCGTTAACTGGAGTATACAACGTTTAATCGTTAACTGGAGTATACAACGTTTAATCGTTAACTGGAGTATACAACGTTTCATCGTTGACTGGAGTATACAACGTTTCATCGTTAACTGGAGTATACAACGTTTCATCGTTAACTGGAGTATACAACGTTTCATCGTTAACTGGAGTATACAACGTTTCATCGTTAACTGGAGTATACAACGTTTCATCGTTGACTGGAGTATACAACGTTTCATCGTTAACTGGAGTATACAACGTTTCATCGTTAACTGGAGTATACAACGTTTCATCGTTAACTGGAGTATACAACGTTTAATCGTTGACTGGAGTATACAACGTTTCATCGTTAACTGGAGTATACAACGTTTCATCGTTAACTGGAGTATACAACGTTTCATCGTTAACTGGAGTATACAACGTTTAATCGTTAACTGGAGTATACAACGTTTAATCGTTAACTGGAGTATACAACGTTTCATCGTTACCGGAGTATACAACGTTTCATCGTTAACTGGAGTATACAACGTTTAATCGTTAACTGGAGTATACAACGTTTCATCGCTAACTGGAGTATACAACGTTTCATCGTTAACTGGAGTATACAACGTTTCATCGCTAACTGGAGTATACAACGTTTCATCGTTAACTGGAGTATACAACGTTTAATCGTTAACTGGAGTATACAACGTTTCATCGCTAACTGGAGTATACAACGTTTCATCGTTAACTGGAGTATACAACGTTTCATCGCTAACTGGAGTATACAACGTTTCATCGTTAACTGGAGTATACAACGTTTAATCGTTAACTGGAGTATACAACGTTTCATCGTTAACTGGAGTATACAACGTTTCATCGCTAACTGGAGTATACAACGTTTCATCGTTAACTGGAGTATACAACGTTTCATCGCTAACTGGAGTATACAACGTTTCATCGTTAACTGGAGTATACAACGTTTCATCGTTAACTGGAGTATACAACGTTTAATCGTTAACTGGAGTATACAACGTTTAATCGTTAACTGGAGTATACAACGTTTCATCGTTACCGGAGTATACAACGTTTCATCGTTAACTGGAGTATACAACGTTTAATCGTTAACTGGAGTATACAACGTTTCATCGCTAACTGGAGTATACAACGTTTCATCGTTAACTGGAGTATACAACGTTTCATCGCTAACTGGAGTATACAACGTTTCATCGTTAACTGGAGTATACAACGTTTCATCGTTAACTGGAGTATACAACGTTTCATCGCTAACTGGAGTATACAACGTTTCATCGTTAACTGGAGTATACAACGTTTCATCGCTAACTGGAGTATACAACGTTTCATCGTTAACTGGAGTATACAACGTTTAATCGTTAACTGGAGTATACAACGTTTCATCGTTAACTGGAGTATACAACGTTTCATCGTTGACTGGAGTATACAACGTTTCATCGTTGACTGGAGTATACAACGTTTCATCGTTAACTGGAGTATACAACGTTTCATCGTTAACTGGAGTATACAACGTTTCATCGTTGACTGGAGTATACAACGTTTCATCGTTAACTGGAGTATACAACGTTTCATCGTTAACTGGAGTATACAACGTTTCATCGTTAACTGGAGTATACAACGTTTAATCGTTAACTGGAGTATACAACGTTTAATCGTTAACTGGAGTATACAACGTTTCATCGTTACCGGAGTATACAACGTTTCATCGTTAACTGGAGTATACAACGTTTAATCGTTAACTGGAGTATACAACGTTTCATCGCTAACTGGAGTATACAACGTTTCATCGTTAACTGGAGTATACAACGTTTCATCGCTAACTGGAGTATACAACGTTTCATCGTTAACTGGAGTATACAACGTTTAATCGTTAACTGGAGTATACAACGTTTCATCGTTAACTGGAGTATACAACGTTTCATCGCTAACTGGAGTATACAACGTTTCATCGTTAACTGGAGTATACAACGTTTCATCGCTAACTGGAGTATACAACGTTTCATCGTTAACTGGAGTATACAACGTTTCATCGTTGACTGGAGTATACAACGTTTCATCGTTGACTGGAGTATACAACGTTTCATCGTTAACTGGAGTATACAACGTTTCATCGCTAACTGGAGTATACAACGTTTCATCGTTAACTGGAGTATACAACGTTTAATCGTTAACTGGAGTATACAACGTTTCATCGTTGACTGGAGTATACACAGAGTCTGAAACATGCCATGTGCTGTGTGTATTACCAACACACAGCAAGAAAACCCTGTACATTTGTGTTTTTGATTAAAAAAGTCTGTGCTTTATCCAAACCTCAAGTGGCTACTCATGGCTTTGTTTGGTTCAAATTTTGTAAAAAAAAATTCAGATTTTCAGTGGAATTATAAAATGTTTTAACAGGAACTACAAAACACCTTAAGTTTTTAACCACTTCACTCGCACTTCACTATCCAATTATTATTCATCTAATTATAAAAATAATCAACAGATTAATCACTTACCAAATTAATCGTTATTTCCAGCCCTAGTTCAGAGCTCTACAGACCTCATGTGAAGAGCGTGTGATTCCTTTCATTAGTTCAGCAGTGAATATGCTCAGTGTCAATGCTCTATCAAATGCTTAAAATGTACACTGTAAACTGAACATTGATTTTACAAAATATCTTGCAAATTAGATCACAACTGCAATCTCTGTCAGAAAAATTTTATATTTTTTTCCATATATATTTCAGCTCTAGTGTTGGCAGCTCACGGTGATCACGTTGCTTAGGGCGCGGCGTCTTGGGCAAAGGTTAAACACAAACAGCACCGAGGCTTCTCCACAGTCAGAACAGTCACAGTAACATCTGAAGTATTTCTGACAGATGTAAAGTCACAGTAACATCTGAAGTATTTCTGACAGATGTAAAGTAACAGTAACATCTGAAGTATTTCTGACAGATGTAAAGTAACGTCTGAAGTATTTCTGACAGATGTAAAGTAACAGTAACATCTGAAGTATTTCTGACAGATGTAAAGTATCATCTGAAGTATTTCTGACAGATGTAAAGTAACAGTAACATCTGAAGTATTTCTGACAGATGTAAAGTAACGTCTGAAGTATTTCTGACAGATGTAAAGTAACAGTAACATCTGAAGTATTTCTGACAGATGTAAAGTATCATCTGAAGTATTTCTGACAGATGTAAAGTAACATCTGAAGTATTTCTGACAGATGTAAAGTAACGTCTGAAGTATTTCTGACAGATGTAAAGTAACAGTAACATCTGAAGTATTTCTGACAGATGTAAAGTAACATCTGAAGTATTTCTGACAGATGTAAAGTATCATCTGAAGTATTGCTGACAGATGTAAAGTAACTAACATCTGAAGTATTTCTGACAGATGTAAAGTAACAGTAACGTCTGAAGTATTTCTGACAGATGTAAAGTAACAGTAACGTCTGAAGTATTTCTGACAGATGTAAAGTAACATCTGAAGTATTTCTGACAGATGTAAAGTAACAGTAACATCTGAAGTATTTCTGACAGATGTAAAGTAACGTCTGAAGTATTTCTGACAGATGTAAAGTAACAGTAACATCTGAAGTATTTCTGACAGATGTAAAGTAACGTCTGAAGTATTTCTGACAGATGTAAAGTATCATCTGAAGTATTTCTGACAGATGTAAAGTAACAGTAACATCTGAAGTATTTCTGACAGATGTAAAGTAACATCTGAAGTATTTCTGACAGATGTAAAGTAACAGTAACATCTGAAGTATTTCTGACAGATGTAAAGTAACAGTAATATCTGAAGTATTTCTGACAGATGTAAAGTAACAGTAACATCTGAAGTATTTCTGACAGATGTAAAGTAACATCTGAAGTATTTCTGACAGATGTAAAGTAACAGTAACGTCTGAAGTATTTCTGACAGATGTAAAGTAACATCTGAAGTATTTCTGACAGATGTAAAGTATCATCTGAAGTATTTCTGACAGATGTAAAGTAACAGTAACATCTGAAGTATTTCTGACAGATGTAAAGTAACATCTGAAGTATTTCTGACAGATGTAAAGTAACAGTAACATCTGAAGTATTTCTGACAGATGTAAAGTAACAGTAATATCTGAAGTATTTCTGACAGATGTAAAGTAACAGTAACATCTGAAGTATTTCTGACAGATGTAAAGTATCATCTGAAGTATTTCTGACAGATGTAAAGTAACAGTAATATCTGAAGTATTTCTGACAGATGTAAAGTAACATCTGAAGTATTTCTGACAGATGTAAAGTAACAGTAACGTCTGAAGTATTTCTGACAGATGTAAAGTAACAGTAACGTCTGAAGTATTTCTGACAGATGTAAAGTAACAGTAATATCTGAAGTATTTCTGACAGATGTAAAGTAACATCTGAAGTATTTCTGACAGATGTAAAGTAACAGTAACGTCTGAAGTATTTCTGACAGATGTAAAGTAACAGTAACGTCTGAAGTATTTCTGACAGATGTAAAGTAACAGTAACGTCTGAAGTATTTCTGACAGATGTAAAGTAACAGTAACGTCTGAAGTATTTCTGACAGATGTAAAGTAACGTCTGAAGTATTTCTGACAGATGTAAAGTAACAGTAACGTCTGAAGTATTTCTGACAGATGTAAAGTAACGTCTGAAGTATTTCTGACAGATGTAAAGTAACAGTAACGTCTGAAGTATTTCTGACAGATGTAAAGTAACAGTAATATCTGAAGTATTTCTGACAGATGTAAAGTAACAGTAACATCTGAAGTATTTCTGACAGATGTAAAGTAACAGTAACGTCTGAAGTATTTCTGACAGATGTAAAGTAACAGTAACGTCTGAAGTATTTCTGACAGATGTAAAGTAACGTCTGAAGTATTTCTGACAGATGTAAAGTAACAGTAACGTCTGAAGTATTTCTGACAGATGTAAAGTAACAGTAACATCTGAAGTATTTCTGACAGATGTAAAGTAACAGTAACGTCTGAAGTATTTCTGACAGATGTAAAGTAACAGTAACATCTGAAGTATTTCTGACAGATGTAAAGTAACAGTAACGTCTGAAGTATTTCTGACAGATGTAAAGTAACGTCTGAAGTATTTCTGACAGATGTAAAGTAACAGTAACATCTGAAGTATTTCTGACAGATGTAAAGTAACAGTAACGTCTGAAGTATTTCTGACAGATGTAAAGTAACAGTAACGTCTGAAGTATTTCTGACAGATGTAAAGTAACGTCTGAAGTATTTCTGACAGATGTAAAGTAACAGTAACGTCTGAAGTATTTCTGACAGATGTAAAGTAACAGTAACATCTGAAGTATTTCTGACAGATGTAAAGTAACAGTAACGTCTGAAGTATTTCTGACAGATGTAAAGTAACGTCTGAAGTATTTCTGACAGATGTAAAGTAACAGTAACGTCTGAAGTATTTCTGACAGATGTAAAGTAACAGTAACGTCTGAAGTATTTCTGACAGATGTAAAGTAACAGTAACGTCTGAAGTATTTCTGACAGATGTAAAGTAACAGTAACGTCTGAAGTATTTCTGACAGATGTAAAGTAACAGTAACGTCTGAAGTATTTCTGACAGATGTAAAGTAACAGTAACGTCTGAAGTATTTCTGACAGATGTAAAGTAACGTCTGAAGTATTTCTGACAGATGTAAAGTAACAGTAACGTCTGAAGTATTTCTGACAGATGTAAAGTAACAGTAACGTCTGAAGTATTTCTGACAGATGTAAAGTAACAGTAACGTCTGAAGTATTTCTGACAGATGTAAAGTAACAGTAACATCTGAAGTATTTCTGACAGATGTAAAGTAACAGTAACATCTGAAGTATTTCTGACAGATGTAAAGTAACAGTAATAACAGAAAGAGCAGAGCCAGGTTCACAGCCACAGACCGTCCTTTACACACTTTAACTTTCAGCACAGATTCATCTCCTCTGTGTTTAACATCAGGTCTTGTCTTGTCTCAGATAATTTCTGTTACTCTACACTTCACTCTGTATCTGTTACAAATAAATGAAAATTGTACCTAAGTAAAGTAATTAAGTACTTTTACTTGGTTACATTCCATCACTGGATAAAGTTAATTTTCTCAAATTAAGGTTGCAGTAATAATTTAATCTTTACTGTTAGCAATATAACAGAGTATCGTCCTGTCCCTAACCAGAAGATCCCTGGTCTAAGTCCAGGTCTGGTCTCAGGACAGGCGTGGTCTGAGTCCAGGTCTGGTCTCAGGACAGGCGTGGTCTGAGTCCAGGTCTGGTCTCAGGACAGGTGTGGCTGTGGCCCTGAGCAGTAGAGACACTCACTGGACTGAGTGGTGACCCCGGCCAGGGCATGCTGCTGGCCCAGCTGCATGGGGCCCCCCCGAGGGCCCAGAGAGGCTCCAGCCAGGTTAGTCAGCGCATTCATGGGATCTGCAGAGACACACAGGTTACAGCCACATGCACCACAGCCTCAGGAGAACGGCAGCTCGTCACTGACGCCCGCCGCTCGTCACAGACGCCCGCCGCTCGTCGCAGACGCCCGCCGCTCGTCACAGACGCCCGCCGCTCGTCACACAGACGCCCGCCGCTCGTCACACAGACGCACCCGCCGCTCGTCACAGACGCACCCGCCGCTCGTCACAGACGCACCCGCCGCTCGTCACAGACGCACCCGCCGCTCGTCACAGACGCACCCACCGCTCGTCACAGTCGCACCCGCCGCTCGTCACAGTCGCACCCGCCGCTCGTCACAGTCGCACCCGCCGCTCGTCACACAGACGCACCCGCCGCTCGTCACACAGACGCACCCGCCGCTCGTCACACAGACGCACCCGCCGCTCGTCACAGACGCACCCGCCGCTCGTCAGTCGCACCCGCCGCTCGTCACAGTCGCACCCGCCGCTCGTCACAGACGCACCCGCCGCTCGTCACAGACGCACCCGCCGCTCGTCACAGACACACCCCCGCTCGTCACAGACGCACCCGCCGCTCGTCACAGACGCACCCGCCGCTCGTCACAGACGCACCCGCCGCTCGTCACAGACGCACCCGCCGCTCGTCACAGACGCACCCGCCGCTCGTCACAGTCGCACCCGCCGCTCGTCACAGACGCACCCGCCGCTCGTCACAGACGCACCCGCCGCTCGTCACAGTCGCACCCGCCGCTCGTCACAGTCGCACCCGCCGCTCGTCACAGTTGCACCCGCCGCTCGTCACACAGACGCACCCGCCGCTCGTCACACAGACGCACCCGCCGCTCGTCACACAGACGCACCCGCCGCTCGTCACAGACGCACCCGCCGCTCGTCACAGACGCACCCGCCGCTCGTCAGTCGCACCCGCCGCTCGTCACAGTCGCACCCGCCGCTCGTCACAGACGGACCCGCCGCTCGTCACAGACGCACCCGCCGCTCGTCACAGACGCACCCGCCGCTCGTCACAGACGCACCCCCGCTCGTCACAGACGCACCCGCCGCTCGTCACAGACGCACCCGCCGCTCGTCACAGTCGCACCCGCCGCTCGTCACAGACGCACCCGCCGCTTGTCACAGACGCACCCGCCGCTCGTCACAGACGCACCCCCGCTCGTCACAGATGCACCCGCCGCTGGTCACAGTCGCACCCGCCGCTCGTCACAGACGCACCCGCCGCTGGTCACAGTCGCACCCGCCGCTCGTCACAGATGCACCCGCCGCTCGTCACACAGACGCACCCGCCGCTCGTTACACAGACGCACCCGCCGCTCGTCACAGACGCACCCGCCGCTTGTCACAGACGCACCCCCGCTCGTCACAGATGCACCCGCCGCTGGTCACAGTCGCACCCGCCGCTCGTCACAGACGCACCCGCCGCTGGTCACAGTCGCACCCGCCGCTCGTCAGTCGCACCCGCCGCTCGTCACACAGACGCACCCGCCGCTCGTCACACAGACGCACCCGCCGCTCGTCACACAGACGCACCCGCCGCTCGTCACACAGACGCACCCGCCCCTCGTCACAGACACCCACTGCTCCTCACACATAAACTACTCCACATAAACTCAGTCCTACTTAGAGCGCTGTAGAAAAGTGTGTAGAGGCAGAACATGCAACAGAAAGACAGCGGGATGGGAAGCAGTGCGGCGTCAGGGCAGGACTCACCTGGACCTCCGCCCATGTTCTTTTTATCTGCAAACAAAAGTACAGTCAGTTTAAGTCCTACATGAGACCTAGACCTGCGGTAGAAGAGAAGCTGAACTTACGGAAGTCTCTGAAGTGAATGATGAGCCGCGCCACAAGGGACAGGTACTCCTCCTGCAAGAGAACCCACAGCAGTAAGTCCCGGGGCAACTGGATTCAGAGCTGCACCAACTAATCAAATTAATCAATTACTGAAATAATCGTTAGCTCATTTAGTAATTGCAGTATAGATTTTAAAGTATAGATACAACGAGCTGACGCAGAAAGTTTTATTATCAAGACAGTACAGTAAATTCAACCAAACAGTAAAAGAGAATGTACATTTTATGTTTTTGTTTTAAAAAATAAAAAAGTCTATTATATTTTTTCTATCCAAAAGTCCTCAATTGGAGCTTCATCTCAGTAAAACTTGGTAAAAAAAAAATTACTCAGACTTTATTTTTTATTTTATTTATTTATATGGGACAGCGTGAATTAATGAACAGCAGCTAGTGCTGTAAATACACCGGATTATAGCTCAGAGCTAATTTCCATCCGTAGTCCCCACTCACTCACATTCACAGCGGCTTCCTGGTGTTCCCCAGCGGTCTCCCATCCAGGAACTGACCAGGCCCTACCCTGCTTAGCTTCCGAGGTCTGACGGGACGGGCATCCACAAGGTGGGATGGCCTTACTATCCAATTATTTATTGCTTAATAAAAAATATATATATTTTGTCAGATTAATCAATTTTCAAAATAATCAATAGCTGCAGCCCTAACTTTGCCATGGACATAAACCCGGTTTACATTCATTAGTTCTGGTTTAGTCCTGGTTTAGACCCAGTTTATTCTCCGCCTGTCGGTGTTCTGGGTTCTGTGGGACTGACCCGGGACTTGGCCTTGATGTAGACGTGGTTCTCCATGTCGGTGCTGGATTTGGAGTGAGCTGTTCCTGCCTTCCTCATGGCGTCCTCGCTGGAACCCGACAGAGACGAGATGTAAGCAGGGTTTGGTCCTGGTTTAGTTCAGACTTTATTTAACACGCACCACTAAACAGTTTAGTTGTTATTACATTGTAAGTCAGCTGTAAATGTAATTAGCTGTAAATTCATAACACTAACTACTGCTATCGTAAAACGTATTAGATAAAGAAAAAACACTTGATTATATAAAAAATAATGTACTTAATTTTAAATGTTTAGCTCGTTGCCATAAATACCTTTCCTGAACAACAACATTAACCGCGCAGTTTAATTTTAGCGAGAGATAGCCGTTAGCCTGTTTAGCTTAGCCCTTAGCCCGTGGAGCTAACACTACCGGCTGCGCAGCTTAAAGAAATCTCATTACAACGGAATGATTCTCACATCTGAGCCACGACTTTCTGTCGGAACTGGGGGCTCCTCCAGTCGCTGTCCGAGCCCGGGACTTCCATCGCAGACACTCGGCTGTTTTCGGAGTAAAGCAGGTAAAGTTTGGAGTTGTCTCTGTTTTTATCACAGTGGCTTCTTCCGCTCTGAGTCTGATGCTAACAGTTAGCACTTCCGGTGGAGATGCTAACGCGCTCCTCGCGGGCGGAAACAGAAAACTCAGCATTTACTTTTTAATTTAACAATAAAATAAACCTAAACCCCAGAGCAAAAAGCAGTGACCACAGGACTAACCTCCTCTGAACTGAGGACCACGGTGAGTACGAGCGAAAGACGTTTTAAACTCAAAACTCAAACTCATTTTAATGTTTTACTGATGAGTTAATTTGGAGTAAACAATGGTTATCGCACAAAATTCGTCTGCGCAAATTATAAATAAATGTAAATACCGGGTTAATTAACTTTTTAATTTAATTTTAAGTACATTAAGTTTTGATGAAGATGCCAGTGCATTGTATTCTGCGAACCACTAGGTGGAACAGTAGTATTAGTTATAGACTACTACTGCTACTGCTAGTACTACAGTAGCAGTATTTTGTCCTTATTTAGACTTATATAATCCCGAGGGCTGTGTTACTAGAGGTTTGTTTTTCTTTTATTGTATTTCTAATTTGTTTAATTAAAGAGACGTTCTGGCACACAGCTTTCTTCTCGAGAGCTCCACAAACAAAAACTCAATCTATAATATATAAACTACAATTACAGTAAAACCCTTTATTTAAAGAATTTTATATTTTATTATTAACTATTATTTATTACTAATTATTTATTATTTTATTATTTTTGCTCTCAAACTGTGTAAAGGTCTCATATTCTGCTGTTGTCAGGCTTTTTGTGTAAGGCACCTTAGCGTCAGTATTTCAGGTTTTATAGAGTAGTAAATCTCAAATTTAAAAGTAACACTACTCAGAGTGTGAATAGTTCTTATCTGGTGTTAAATTCACTCTCTTTAGTGTTAAGGTTGTCGTTGAGAGAATCAGAGAGGGATGCTGTCTTTATTTCTGACAGCGCAGATAATCCTGGAACTGGAGAAACTAGCAGTACCTTTATAGAAACATAAATAAGATCATGAGTCATGTGTGCCGCTGTTCCTCTGAGTCATGGTTGGAACGTGTTATATACTGAGTTTGAAATTAAAAATTTACTTTCAGGAACACGCTGTTTAGAACTTTTTGAATTTAATTTCCAGTGGTACTTAAATAATTGTGATTACAGATGAATCTGCTGTCAGTGAACCTCAGACTCACTGCTGCAAGCGTCTAATACCGACTGAAGAGCGACGCCTGCCTCTGTTCACCAGCTGCTGTGCTCATTTTACTCTGGGTTTTTAACAATAAAGAGAGTAACCATGTTTAGAAAAGGATCATGCACTTTAAAATTACTGTTCACGTTTTATAGAGCCTTCTCGTGTCTGTGTTCCAAAGACTGGTACCAGAAGTTAAAAAAAGACAATAATACATTTTTAATGTTGCCAAACATCGCAAATTATGAATAATCAAGACAAGTTTGGCATCAGACAACCACTCTGCCACATGTGAGGAATGTCAGAGCCTGGGTAGATCATTCCTGCTCCAAAAACGTCTAAATAAATATTTTTATTTTGCTCCTTTGTAGAAAAGAATGTGACAGAAGGTTCTTCTCAGTACCAGGCTGTGTGTCACTGCTGGAAGGTTCTGCAGGAGCACTTTCTGAGGAATCATCAACCTGTGACTGAGGACAACCCAAGGTTTGACAAAAAAGTTGGGAACCAACATATTTTTAGATTAAACTGCTTTTATTTTGCTGAAATACATGTCTGTCTCTGCTGCTGCTGCAGTGAGCTCCTCACTCGGAGCCGCAGATGGCAGACTTGTGCAGGTGCTTCTCGCCCGCAGACGCGCGGCAGGTGAAAACCTCGTGCAGGTGCCTCTCGGCCGCAGACGCGCGGCAGGTGAAAACCTCGTGCAGGTGCCTCTCGCCCGCAGACGCGCGGCAGGTGAAAACCTCGTGCAGGTGCTTCTCGCCGCAGACGCGCGGCAGGTGAAAACCTCGTGCAGGTCCCAGTCGCGGCTCTTTATGGTCAGAGTGCTGCTGCTGTGGAAGCAGGGGCGGTCGCTCTGCCGGGCCCCGCCGCTCCGGGCCCCGCCGCTCACCGCGCTCCCGTCCACGAACCAGGAGAAGAGAGCGCCGGGCCTGAGCCGACACGCAACACGAGGGAGGCGGAGCCGGACCGGAGCTGCGCCGCGGGGGGAGGGAAGAGCGTCAGGACCGGATCACGGAGCTCCGGACCTGGACTCACACACAGGACATCAGGTCAGCCGTTAGGTTTTCATCATATTAGTAGTTACAGTAGTAGTAGTATTAGTAGTAGTATTAGTAGTAGTACAAGCTCCTCAGTGTGTCTCTGAAGCAGTTTGTCATCAGCAGGTAACGTTAATGAAAGTAAATTGTCAGAAGAACAAATATTCTTTGTAATAAGTTGGTAATAATCTGCTTTGTGTTCAGGTTGGACCTGAAGTTACTAAATCTACACTTTATAACATTTCTCCATGTTCTTACCTGTTCTGTTATATTTTACTGAGTTTTAAAAGTACTTTTCCAGTGGCCTTTGTCAATAGAATTATATTCACTACACATGAAACAACATTAAACGTCTGTGTTCTTATCCAGCCCTGCCTTTGATGATTCTACACAGTTTTTTGCATTCTGCTCCTGTTCAGAGACAAAAGTGTTCCTGTCACAAAATCATCAGAATAGTATACATTAATGTTTTTTTGTTTGTTTGTTTGTTTTTTTGCATAGCAGTCAGGGCAGAAGTGAATTCAAATATTTAAGTTAAAAAGTAGAAAAAAGTTTACGTATGCTATCATTGATGTGTTAGACACTTCACTGAACAGTAACAACATCACTTTGTTACTACAAAAAAATCACAAAAAGGGTTAAAATTCTGAAAATAATTAAATATTTGTTTTTTATGATCAGGGCAGAAAGTGATGAAAAGATTTATGTGGAAAAAAGTAGAACAATATGAAAGTATAAATGTTTTTAATGTTCAGAGCTGAGGACACAGCAGCAGTCACAGATTCAGACGAAACAGGAAGGAAAATTAGATTTGTGTTTAGAAAATACACGGGACACTTCTGTCCTCAGTGGGACACTTCTGTCCTCAGTGGGACACTTCTGTCCTCAGTGGGACACTTCTGTCCTCAGTGGGACACAGGACACTTCTGTCCTCAGTGGGACACTTCTGTCCTCAGTGGGACACAGGACACTTCTGTCCTCAGTGGGACACTTCTGTCCTCAGTGGGACACAGGACACTTCTGTCCTCAGTGGGACACTTCTGTCCTCAGTGGGACACAGGACACTTCTGTCCTCAGTGGGACACTTCTGTCCTCAGTGGGACACTTCTGTCCTCAGTGGGACACTTCTGTCCTCAGTGGGACACTTCTGTCCTCAGTGGGACACAGGGTTAACAGTTTTCCTTGTGGGTCAGTGAAGTCTAAGAACTTGTCTTTAACAAAAATCTAAAAATGCAAAAAAATAAGACAAAGCTAAAGTTTTGTAGTGTTTTTAAAACAAAATAATGGATGTAAATAAAGAGCTAAATGTGATTTTTTTCTGTGAGGTTAAAGAAGATCACCTAACCCTAACCTAACGCTGAAGTCATTACTGCAGTACTGCAGTACTGCAGTCTGAGTACACACTCGTACACAAACCTCTCCACTCTCACGCCCCGGCTCTGCGGCGCCCCCCGGTGTCCTGCAGCTGCTCTCCTCCAGTCCCATACACTTCTCACAGAGAAGGGAAGGCAAACTTTTCTTGCTTTTAAAATAACATCGGAGTGTCAGCAAAAATGTTGAACCTTTTCTAATAATTATTTTCAGGATGTTTGGGGTGAACTGTGGTGTAAAAAAAAATGCAATAGCTCTACTAGCTTTAGCATCAGTTACTTGGCTAACTGTCAACGAGCTAACTGCTACTTTTCAGTTTGTAAAACGCTGCTGTTGTTTCAGGTCGACTTTATCCTCTCCTTATGGACTTCTGAGCTGATTCATCTGTAGCTTTACAGGTGAGAAGATATTTTTACTTATTTTTCTCAATTAAAAAAAATATTGTTACCCAGCATAAATTTTTACTCTGGTTAGAAATATTAAAATCACTTTTTATATTTGGCTTAAGTGACAAACATTTAATAATTGTTTTTCCTACAGGTGCAGTGTTAAAAATTCACAACTGAAAAATATATTTATATATATATATATATATATATATATATATATATATATATATATATATAAAAACATTGCAGGTAACCCAGGTTTTGTATTTTTTTCAAGAGACATAACCCAAACATGTTGGGTCAAACATGGAACCCAGCTTAAACCTTACAACTAACCCAGCACTGGCTCGGTTCATATTTGACCCAGCACTGGGTTACAAACGGTTCATTTTAACGCAGCCTTTTTCAGTGTGTGATAAAACTGTCTCCTCTTAAAAGGAACACATGGTGGCGCTATAACACATTGATTCAGACAGCATGTGGTTGAACATGGGACTTTATTGCTGCATGTTTCCAGTGAGAGTGAAAAACCCAAGTGTGAAGACTAACAGCTGGGGGTGGGGCTCCGAGGGTGAGTTCTGGTCAGTGATTGGCCGTTGACGGGTGAGTGGGCGGGGCTCGGGCGGGGAGTGGGGGGAGTCTTGGCTCCTGATTGGCCGGTTACTCGTAGAGGAAGGGCTGGAAGCAGGGAGTGTAGTTGACGAACTCCTCGGGCTTGAACCACAGCTCCACCTCACGCTTGGCGTTCTCCAGGGTGTCGCTGCCGTGGATGATGTTCCTGACACACACACACACACACACACAGTTAGGAGGGGAGGTTCGGAGGAGCCGACAGGAGCAGCAGCACACAGACTAAACCCGGAGGAGCAGCAGCACACGGAGTAAACAGCTGTAGAGAGATCTGCTGCTGAGAAACTACTGCTACTGACACACTGAGGGGTCCTGGTTTAGTCCTGGTTTAGTCCTGGTTTAGTCCTGGTTTAGTCCTGGTTTAGACCTGGTTTAGACCTGGTTTAGTCCTGGTTTAGTCCTGGTTTAGTCCTGGTTTAGACCTGGTTTAGACCTGGTTTAGTCCTGGTTTAGACCTGGTTTAGTCCTGGTTTAGACCTGGTTTAGTCCTGGTTTAGACCTGGTTTAGACCTGGTTTAGACCTGGTTTAGACCTGGTTTAGTCCTGGTTTAGACCTGGTTTAGACCTGGTTTAGTCCTGGTTTAGACCTGGTTTAGTCCTGATTTAGACCTGGTTTAGTCCTGGTTTAGTCTTGGTTTAGACCTGGTTTAGACCTGGTTTAGTCCTGGTTTAGACCTGGTTTAGACCTGGTTTAGACCTGGTTTAGTCCTGGTTTAGTCTTGGTTTAGACCTGGTTTAGACCTGGTTTAGTCCTGGTTTAGTCCTGGTTTAGACCTGGTTTAGACCTGGTTTAGTCCTGGTTTAGTCCTGGTTTAGTCCTGGTTTAGACCTGGTTTAGACCTGGTTTAGTCCTGGTTTAGACCTGGTTTAGACCTGGTTTAGTCCTGGTTTAGTCCTGGTTTAGTCCTGGTTTAGACCTGGTTTAGACCTGGTTTAGTCCTGGTTTAGACCTGGTTTAGTCCTGGTTTAGACCTGGTTTAGTCCTGGTTTAGACCTGGTTTAGACCTGGTTTAGACCTGGTTTAGTCCTGGTTTAGACCTGGTTTAGACCTGGTTTAGTCCTGGTTTAGACCTGGTTTAGTCCTGATTTAGACCTGGTTTAGTCCTGGTTTAGTCTTGGTTTAGACCTGGTTTAGACCTGGTTTAGTCCTGGTTTAGACCTGGTTTAGACCTGGTTTAGACCTGGTTTAGTCCTGGTTTAGTCTTGGTTTAGACCTGGTTTAGACCTGGTTTAGTCCTGGTTTAGTCCTGGTTTAGACCTGGTTTAGACCTGGTTTAGTCCTGGTTTAGTCCTGGTTTAGTCCTGGTTTAGACCTGGTTTAGACCTGGTTTAGTCCTGGTTTAGACCTGGTTTAGTCCTGGTTTAGACCTGGTTTAGTCCTGGTTTAGACCTGGTTTAGACCTGGTTTAGACCTGGTTTAGTCCTGGTTTAGACCTGGTTTAGACCTGGTTTAGTCCTGGTTTAGACCTGGTTTAGTCCTGGTTTAGACCTGGTTTAGTCCTGGTTTAGTCCTGGTTTAGTCTTGGTTTAGACCTGGTTTAGACCTGGTTTAGTCCTGGTTTAGACCTGGTTTAGACCTGGTTTAGTCCTGGTTTAGACCTGGTTTAGACCTGGTTTAGACCTGGTTTAGTCCTGGTTTAGTCCTGGTTTAGACCTGGTTTAGACCTGGTTTAGTCCTGGTTTAGACCTGGTTTAGACCTGGTTTAGTCCTGGTTTAGTCCTGGTTTAGTCCTGGTTTAGTCTTGGTTTAGTCTTGGTTTAGACCTGGTTTAGACCTGGTTTAGTCCTGGTTTAGTCCTGGTTTAGTCCTGGTTTAGTCCTGGTTTAGTCTTGGTTTAGACCTGGTTTAGACCTGGTTTAGTCCTGGTTTAGACCTGGTTTAGACCTGGTTTAGACCTGGTTTAGTTACCTGCCGATGTTGATGCAGAGGTCTCCACGGATGCTGCCTGGTTTGGAGTCTGCAGGGTTGGTCTCTCCCAGCATCATCCTCACCAGCTTCACGATGTTCTGACCCTCCCACACCTGCAGGGGGCAGAGGACAGAGGGACAGGGGACAGAGGGACAGGGGACAGAGGGACAGGGGACAGAGGACAGAGTCAGTGTGAGACTGAAGGAAGGTGAATACAGCCCCCTGCAGCGCCCCCTGGTGCATCTCCGTGCAAAACCAGAGATGGCTTTATTTCTCAGATGTTGTAAAAGCCAGGGAGGAGCCTTTGTATGGACAGAAGGAGGAGAAACTGAGCCAGGGGCCACACAGGGGCCACACACACTCCTGAGTTTTTACCACAGAGCTGTACTCCCAAATGTAGGGGGCGCTCTGCAGAGAAAAGAAACGAGCCGAGTTCAGTTTTGAGTTGAGATTTTTGAGTTTTGTTGATCAACTGAAAATCTCAAGTTTTCAACAACTAATATTTTTTTACTCACCAAAGTCAGGTCCTCCTTAAATTCACCAAAACCCCACTCAGACCCCAACAATACAACTTCCCTCCATCCCAAACTTTATTTTCATGTTTGTCTCCATATATTTCTATAAAAACATTACAAAAGACACTGACGCTTGGCTAAAAAGTGTTTTAAAGTTAGATTTTTAAACAAATACACTGTAAAAACTCAATAACTCAAGGCAAAGGATCCATCAAGATTTTTGGGGCCAACTCAAAATCTCAAGTTTTCCACACTTTCACTTAATTTGATGTTCATACGTCTAAAAACTTTTCTAATGTTTAAGTTTTTCTCTCTATCATTATTTTTTTACTCATCTTACAGCAAACTTACAGAGTTCAGAAAAAGTGATTCTTTTGTTAAATGTAGTATATTTAGTTTTTATTATTATCAATAATACTTTTTCTGAACAGTGGAGTCAGTTGCTGTAAGATGAGCTGGAAAAAATAAAGATAGTGAGGAAAACTTAAAGTTTTTAGATGTATGAACGTTAAATTTGTTGAGTAAAAAAATATTAGTTGTTGAAAACTTGAGATTTTGAGTTGATCACCAAAACTCAAAAATCTTGAGGGATCCTGTTGCTTTGAGTTTTTGCAGCATTGTTTTTACAGTGCATTTCAAACTCAATTTCTTTTTATGTACTTAATATAGACAGCCTCTGGGGGCCCTGCAGTACCTTTGAGGACCCCCAGGGGGCCCTGGACCCCACTTTGGGAACCGCTGATCTACCCTAATACGTAAATAAATCTGCTCTGGTAAAAAATGACTCAATAATCTCATTTCAAGTCTTTTTAACAAATGCTGATGTTGATTTTTTGCAGTGTAGCCGCTCCTGAACTCCTCTGGGCCGGAGCAGAGGGTTCAGGACGGTCCCGAGGACAGAGACGTGTCCGGGACGTGTCCTCAGTCTGTCATCACGCCTCAGTAAAAATATCTGCCACACTTTAAAATACTCAAGGCCTGGAAACAAAACAGCTGCCTCATAAAAATACCCAAGGCCTTGAAGATAAGACGGTGCTAAAGAGACAGGACAGCTGCGGGACAGAGGACAGGGGACAGGGCAGGCACGGCCAGAGGACAGCTGCGGGACAGAGGACAGGGGACAGGGCAGGCACGGACAGAGGACAGCTGCGGGACAGAGGACAGGGGACAGGGCAGGCACGGACAGAGGACAGCTGCGGGACAGAGGACAGGGGACAGGGCAGGCACGGACAGAGGACAGCTGCGGGACAGAGGACAGGGGACAGGGCAGGCACGGCCAGAGGACAGCTGCGGGACAGAGGACAGGGGACAGGGCAGGCACGGACAGAGGACAGCTGCGGGACAGAGGACAGGGGACAGGGCAGGCACGGACAGAGGACAGCTGCGGGACAGAGGACAGAGACAGGAGTGTGTGTGCTGCAGGACAGAGGACAGGACAGGGACAGAGACAGGAGTGTGTGTGTGCTGCAGGACAGAGGACAGTGTGTACAGTGATTGCGGGACGGGGACAGTGTGTACAGTGATTGGGGGACGGGGACAGTACCATGGCGAGAATGGGTCCAGAGGACATGTATTTGCAGAGACCGCCGTAGAAGGGCATGTCCTTCAGGTCCAGGTAGTGGGTCTTCATGAAGTCCTCAGAGGCCTGCAGGGACCAGAGTTAGTGAAGTGGGTCCAGACCCCTCCCACTCAAACCCATTCCCTCTCTGGTTTAGACTTGTATTTGCAATAGTAGCAGTAGTATTTGCAGTAGTATTACACTAGTATTGCAGTAGTATTACAGTAGTATTGCAGTAGTATTACACTAGTATTGCAGTAGTATTACAGTAGTATTGCAGTAGTATTACAGTAGTATTGCAGTAGTATTACACTAGTATTGCAGTAGTATTACAGTAGTATTGCAGTAGTATTACAGTAGTATTGCAGTAGTATTACACTAGTATTGCAGTAGTATTACAGTAGTATTGCAGTAGTATTGCAGTATTTGCAGTAGTATTACACTAGTATTGCAGTAGTATTACAGTAGTATTACAGTAGTATTGCAGTAGTATTACACTAGTATTGCAGTAGTATTACACTAGTATTGCAGTAGTATTACAGTAGTATTGCAGTAGTATTGCAGTATTTGCAGTAGTATTACACTAGTATTGCAGTAGTATTGCAGTATTTGCAGTAGTAGTTGCAGTAGTATTTGCAGTAGTATTACAGTAGTATTGCAGTAGTATTGCAGTATTTGCAGTAGTATTACACTAGTATTGCAGTAGTATTGCAGTATTTGCAGTAGTAGTTGCAGTAGTATTACAGTAGTATTACAGTAGTATTGCAGTAGTATTGCAGTATTTGCAGTAGTAGTTGCAGTAGTATTACAGTAGTATTGCAGTATTTGCAGTAGTATTTGCAGTAGTAGTTGCAGTAGTAGTTGCAGTAGTATTACAGTAGTATTGCAGTAGTATTGCATTGCAGTATTTGCAGTAGTAGTTGCAGTAGTATTTGCAGTAGTAGTTGCAGTAGTATTTGCAGTAGTATTGCAGTAGTATTGCAGTATTTGCAGTAGTATTGCAGTATTTGCAGTAGTAGTTGCAGTAGTATTACAGTAGTATTGCAGTATTTGCAGTAGTAGTTGCAGTAGTATTTGCAGTAGTAGTTGCAGTAGTATTACAGTAGTATTACAGTAGTATTACAATAGTATTGCAGTATTTGCAGTAGTAGTTGCAGTAGTATTTGCAGTAGTATTACAGTAGTATTGCAGTAGTATTACAGTAGTATTGCAGTATTTGCAGTAGTATTGCAGTAGTATTGCAGTAGTATTGCAGTATTTGCAGTAGTAGTTGCAGTAGTATTTGCAGTAGTAGTTGCAGTAGTATTTGCAGTAGTATTATAGTAGTATTGCAGTAGTATTGCAGTATTTGCAGTAGTAGTTGCAGTAGTATTTGCAGTAGTAGTTGCAGTACTATTTGCAGTAGTATTACAGTAGTATTGCAGTATTTGCAGTAGTATTGCAGTATTTGCAGTAGTAGTTGCAGTAGTAGTTGCAGTAGTATTTGCAGTAATATTGCAGTAGTATTGCAGTATTTGCAGTAGTAGTTGCAGTAGTATTTGCAGTAGTAGTTGCAGTACTATTTGCAGTAGTATTACAGTAGTATTGCAGTAGTATTGCAGTATTTGCAGTAGTATTGCAGTATTTGCAGTAGTAGTTGCAGTAGTAGTTGCAGTAGTAGTTGCAGTAGTATTTGCAGTAGTATTGCAGTAGTATTGCAGTATTTGCAGTAGTATTGCAGTAGTATTACAGTAGTATTACAGTAGTATTGCAGTAGTATTGCAGTAGTATTGCAGTATTTGCAGTAGTAGTTGCAGTAGTATTACAGTAGTATTGCAGTATTTGCAGTAGTATTACACTAGTATTGCAGTAGTATTGCAGTATTTGCAGTAGTAGTTGCAGTAGTATTACAGTAGTATTACAGTAGTATTACAGTAGTATTGCAGTAGTATTGCAGTAGTATTGCAGTATTTGCAGTAGTAGTTGCAGTAGTATTACAGTAGTATTGCAGTATTTGCAGTAGTATTTGCAGTAGTAGTTGCAGTAGTAGTTGCAGTAGTATTACAGTAGTATTGCAGTAGTATTGCATTGCAGTATTTGCAGTAGTAGTTGCAGTAGTATTTGCAGTAGTAGTTGCAGTAGTATTTGCAGTAGTATTGCAGTAGTATTGCAGTATTTGCAGTAGTATTGCAGTATTTGCAGTAGTAGTTGCAGTAGTATTACAGTAGTATTGCAGTATTTGCAGTAGTAGTTGCAGTAGTATTTGCAGTAGTAGTTGCAGTAGTATTACAGTAGTATTACAGTAGTATTACAATAGTATTGCAGTATTTGCAGTAGTAGTTGCAGTAGTATTTGCAGTAGTATTACAGTAGTATTGCAGTAGTATTACAGTAGTATTGCAGTATTTGCAGTAGTATTGCAGTAGTATTGCAGTAGTATTGCAGTATTTGCAGTAGTATTGCAGTATTTGCAGTAGTAGTTGCAGTAGTAGTTGCAGTAGTAGTTGCAGTAGTATTTGCAGTAGTATTGCAGTACTGACCTGGATGAACTTGGCGGCGCAGAGCCTGAAGCCGCGGTGCTCGAAGCGTTTGATGATTTCGCCGCAGAGTCCTCTCTGGACGCCATCGGGCTTCACCGCGATAAAGGTGCGCTCCATTTTTCTCACTGCGACGCAGAGAGGGGCGGAGACACAAACACGTCATTAAGCTACGTCATTAAGCTACGTCATTAAGCTGAAGTCCTGACTCGGTCCTGGTCCTGACTCGGGCCTGGTCCTGACTCAGTCCTGGTCCTGACTCAGTCCTGGTCCTGACTCGGTCCTGGTCCTGACTCGGGCCTGGTCCTGACTCAGTCCTGGTCCTGACTCGGGCCTGGTCCTGACTCAGTCCTGGTCCTGACTCAGTCCTAGTCCTGACTCGGGCCTGGTCCTGACTCAGTCCTGGTCCTGACTCGGTCCTGGTCCTGACTCGGTCCTGGTCCTGACTCGGGCCTGGTCCTGACTCGGGCCTGGTCCTGACTCGGGCCTGGTCCTGACACGGGCCTGGTCCTGACACGGGCCTGGTCCTGACTCGGTCCTGGTCCTGACTCGGGCCTGGTCCTGACTCGGTCCTGGTCCTGACTCGGTCCTGGTCCTGACTCGGGCCTGGTCCTGACTCGGGCCTGGTCCTGACTCGGGCCTGGTCCTGACACGGGCCTGGTCCTGACTCAGTCCTGGTCCTGACTCGGGCCTGGTCCTGACTCGGGCCTGGTCCTGACTCGGGCCTGGTCCTGACTGGTCCTGACTCGGTCCTGGTCCTGACTCGGTCCTGGTCCTGACTCGGTCCTGGTCCTGACTCGGGCCTGGTCCTGACTCGGGCCTGGTCCTGACTCGGGCCTGGTCCTGACTCGGGCCTGGTCCTGACTCAGTCCTGGTCCTGACTCAGTCCTGGTCCTGGCTCAGTCCTGGTCCTGACTCAGTCCTGGTCCTGACTCGGGCCTGGTCCTGACTCAGTCCTGGTCCTGACTCGGTCCTGGTCCTGACTCAGTCCTGGTCCTGACTCGGGCCTGGTCCTGACTCAGTCCTGGTCCTGACTCGGTCCTGGTCCTGACTCAGTCCTGGTCCTGACTCGGGCCTGGTCCTGACTCGGGCCTGGTCCTGACTCGGGCCTGGTCCTGACTCGGGCCTGGTCCTGACTCGGGCCTGGTCCTGACTCAGTCCTGGTCCTGACTCGGTCCTGGTCCTGACTCGGGCCTGGTCCTGACTCGGGCCTGGTCCTGACTCAGTCCTGGTCCTGACTCGGGCCTGGTCCTGACTCAGTCCTGGTCCTGACTCGGTCCTGGTCCTGACTCGGGCCTGGTCCTGACTCAGTCCTGGTCCTGACTCGGTCCTGGTCCTGACTCGGGCCTGGTCCTGACTCAGTCCTGGTCCTGACTCGGTCCTGGTCCTGACTCGGGCCTGGTCCTGACAGTCTGCAGTGATGTGTGTGGAACGTCTGTGAGGATATTTTTAGGATTTGCACCAATCAGAGCGCAGGACACTGAGGGGTGGAGTGGGGGGGTCTCAGCTGTTCCCTCCACATTTCTGACCCAACACATGAGGCTCAGAGTGAACGCTGATGAATGAATGAATGAATGAATGAAACAGTGAGGACTCTGAGGTCTGAGAGCAGGTTTTCTGTCAAACTCAGAGCAGGACCACTCCACTGCTTCCTCGCTGACTGTAAACCTGCTCTGCTCCTAAGCTCCACTTCTCCGTCTGCTGTTGGAACTGTTTACACTCTTACACTGCACCAGAACTGTCTGCTGCAGTCTGCTGGAGTCTGCTGTAGTCTGCTGTGGTCTGCTGTGGTCTGCTGTTGGAACTGTTTACACTCTTACACTGCACCAGAACTGTCTGCTGCAGTCTGCTGGAGTCTGCTGGAGTCTGCTGTAGTCTGCTGTGGTCTGCTGTTGGAACTGTTTTACACTCTTACACTGCACCAGAACTGTCTGCTGCAGTCTGCTGGAGTCTGCTGTAGTCTGCTGTGGTCTGCTGTGGTCTGCTGTTGGAACTGTTTACACTCTTACACTGCACCAGAACTGTCTGCTGCAGTCTGCTGGAGTCTGCTGTAGTCTGCTGCAGTCTGCTGTGGTCTGCTGTTGGAACTGTTTTACACTCTTACACTGCACCAGAACTGTCTGCTGCAGTCTGCTGGAGTCTGCTGTAGTCTGCTGTGGTCTGCTGTGGTCTGCTGTTGGAACTGTTTACACTCTTACACTGCACCAGAACTGTCTGCTGCAGTCTGCTGGAGTCTGCTGTAGTCTGCTGTGGTCTGCTGTGGTCTGCTGTTGGAACTGTTTACACTCTTACACTGCACCAGAACTGTCTGCTGCAGTCTGCTGTAGTCTGCTGTAGTCTGCTGTGGTCTGCTGTGGTCTGCTGTTGGAACTGTTTACACTCTTACACTGCACCAGAACTGTCTGCTGCAGTCTGCTGGAGTCTGCTGTAGTCTGCTGCAGGAACTGTTTTACACTCTTACACTGCACCAGAACTGTCTGCTGCAGTCTGCTGGAGTCTGCTGTAGTCTGCTGTGGTCTGCTGTGGTCTGCTGTTGGAACTGTTTACACTCTTACACTGCACCAGAACTGTCTGCTGCAGTCTGCTGGAGTCTGCTGTAGTCTGCTGTGGTCTGCTGTGGTCTGCTGTTGGAACTGTTTACACTCTTACACTGCACCAGAACTGTCTGCTGCAGTCTGCTGTAGTCTGCTGTAGTCTGCTGTGGTCTGCTGTGGTCTGCTGTTGGAACTGTTTACACTCTTACACTGCACCAGAACTGTCTGCTGCAGTCTGCTGTAGTCTGCTGTAGTCTGCTGTGGTCTGCTGTGGTCTGCTGTTGGAACTGTTTTACACTCTTACACTGCACCAGAACTGTCTGCTGCAGTCTGCTGTAGTCTGCTGTAGTCTGCTGTGGTCTGCTGTTGGAACTGTTTTACACTCTTACACTGCACCAGAACTGTCTGCTGCAGTCTGCTGTAGTCTGCTGCAGTCTGCTGTAGTCTGCTGTGGTCTGCTGTTGGAACTGTTTACACTCTTACACTGCACCAGAACTGTCTGCTGCAGTCTGCTGTAGTCTGCTGCAGTCTGCTGTAGTCTGCTGTGGTCTGCTGTGGTCTGCTGTTGGAACTGTTTACACTCTTACACTGCACCAGAACTGTCTGCTGCAGTCTTCTGTAGTCTGCTGTAGTCTGCTGTGGTCTGCTGTTGGAACTGTTTTACACTCTTACACTGCACCAGAACTGTCTGCTGCAGTCTGCTGTAGTCTGCTGCAGTCTGCTGTAGTCTGCTGTGGTCTGCTGTTGGAACTGTTTACACTCTTACACTGCACCAGAACTGTCTGCTGCAGTCTGCTGTAGTCTGCTGCAGTCTGCTGTAGTCTGCTGTGGTCTGCTGTGGTCTGCTGTTGGAACTGTTTACACTCTTACACTGCACCAGAACTGTCTGCTGCAGTCTGCTGTAGTCTGCTGTGGTCTGCTGTGGTCTGCTGTTGGAACTGTTTACACTCTTACACTGCACCAGAACTGTCTGCTGCAGTCTGCTGCAGTCTGCTGCAGTCTGCTGCAGTCTGTACTCTGTGCTGAGACTGAACTGGAGACAAGACAAGAGACCTGTGGACGTGTCCGCTTTATGGCTTGGTCAGTCACAGCTGAAGGCTGGGACACACCGACCCAACGCCCGACCCAACGCCCGACCCAACGCTCAACCGATGTCAGCAGAGGCGACCGATGTCTCCTCTGTCGCCACTGAGAGTCGCTGCAGACCCACGACCGAGCAGTGCGAATGTGCAAAACATAATAACTATTTACAACAGCAGGCGGCGCTAGTCACTAAACTCCACGGTTATTTAAACTCTAGTAAACAAAACTCCGCAACACACACGAGTTTAACTCAAGTATTTATCAGTCAATAATAATTATATGCACTAGATTAAACTGACCACAGTAATGAATAAAAGGGACTGGATTATTGCAGCTGTTTGCCTCAGAGGAGGATTGTATTTTTATCTGCACGAGGCTACAAGCTAAGCTAAGCTAACTGCTAACATTACACAGATGTGGAAACCTAATGAAGTAGCTGGAGAACAGAAAGTTCCTTATATTTTGATGTTAAACTGGAGCGGTTTGACAAATTGTGAACGGGACACAGCCAATCAGAGCTGAGCACGACGCCTGATGCTGATTCCACATCGGCCAGAACTGTGTCCAACTGTGTCCAACTGTGTCCAACTGCGTCCAACTGTGTCCAACTGTGTGGCTCACACCAAACAGACTCACGCCGCCCGACTGTCCCCACGGCCGATAATCGTCCCAGCCCTAAAGTGTCTGAAACGTGTTCTTGGCATGTTTTTTTTTTTTTTTTTTGAATGGGACAGCGTGTATTAATGAACGGCTAGTGCCGTAAATACACCGGATTATAGCTCAGAGCTAACTCACTCACATTCACAGCGGCTTCCTGGTGTTCCCCACCGGTCTCCCATCCAGGAACTGACCAGGCCCTACCCTGCTTAGCTTCCGAGGTCTGACAGGACGGGCCTCCACACGGTGGGACGGCCTGGTTTGTGATGTGTAGCTCACTCAGACTGCACCTGTCCCACCTGAAGTGCCTGTGCCGTGTGTGTGCCGTGTGTGTGCCGTGTCTGTGCCGTGTGTGTGTGTGCCGTGTCTGTGCCGTGTGTGTGCCGTGTCTGTGCCGTGTGTGTGCCGTGTCTGTGCCGTGTGTGTGTGTGCCGTGTCTGTGCCGTGTGTGTGCCGTGTGTGTGCCGTGTCTGTGCCGTGTCTGTGCCGTGTCTGTGCCGTGTGTGTGCCGTGTGTGTGCTGTGTCTGTGCTGTGTGTGTGCCGTGTCTGTGCCGTGTGTGTGCCGTGTCTGTGCTGTGTCTGTGCCGTGTGTGTGTGTGCCGTGTCTGTGCCACGTGTGTGCCGTGCCTGTGCCGTGTCTGTGCCGTGTGTGTGCTGTGTCTGTGCCGTGTGTGTGCCGTGTCTGTGCCGTGTGTGTGCCGTGTGTGTGCCGTGTCTGTGCCGTGTGTGTGCCGTGTCTGTGCCGTGTCTGTGCCGTGTGTGTGCCGTGTCTGTGCCGTGTGTGTGCCGTGTCTGTGCCGTGTGTGTGCCGTGTGTGTGCCGTGTCTGTGCCGTGTGTGTGCCGTGTGTGTGCCGTGTCTGTGCCGTGTCTGTGCCGTGTGTGTGCCGTGTGTGTGCCGTGTCTGTGCCGTGTGTGTGCCGTGTCTGTGCCGTGTCTGTGCCGTGTCTGTGCCGTGTCTGTGCCGTGTGTGTGCCGTGTCTGTGCCGTGTCTGTGCCGTGTGTGTGCCGTGTGTGTGCCGTGTCTGTGCCGTACCTTTTGGTTGTGGGCTCGAGTCAAACGTGAAGCAGCTGCAGTGTTTGCGATCACCGAGGACGAACTGAGGGCCGGTTCGTCTATTTATAGAGTCCGGGGTCCGGGGGTCCAGAGGGGGCAGGGGGCGGGGCCCAACAGCTGCCAGGGCGTCAGGTTCTCGGGACTTGGCTGTGGCTGTGAGTTTGGAGTGGATTGTGTTCAGTGGGAGGGGCCCCTGTGTGTGTGTGTGTGTGTGTGTGGGGGGGGGGGTGCAGTGGAGTGAGTGTAAGTGCTGAGTGTGACTGTCACTGAGAGAACTTGGGGCCAAACATCTGAGGAACCTGAGACCTGACCCCTCCAACACACTCACACACACACTCACACACACACACACACACACTCACACACACTCACACACACACACTCACACACACACACTCACACACTCACACACACACACTCACACACACACACACTCACAGACACACACTCACACACACACACAGACACACAGACACACACACACTCACACACACACACACAGACACACACACAGACACACACTCACACACAGACACACACACAGACACACACACACACACAGACACACACACAGACACACACTCACACACAGACACACACACTCACACACACACACACACTCACACACACACACTCACACACACACAGACACACACACACACACTCACAGACACACTCACAGACACACACACACTCACACACAGACACACACACAGACACACACACACACACTCACACACACACTCACACTCACACACAGACACACACACACACACTCACAGACACACTCACAGACACACACACACTCACACACAGACACACACACAGACACACACACACACACTCACACACACACTCACACTCACACACAGACACACACACACACACTCACACACACACTCACACTCACACACACACACTCACACACACTCACACACACACTCACACTCACACACACACACTCACACACACACACACACACTCACACAGAGAAGCCAATCCACTTTAATTAGCACATTTTATAAACAAAGCCAGCTGCCAAAGTGCTCATAAAAACGATAAAACTCTGTAACACAGTAAAGCAGCGTTCTGAAACCGTGATCATGCTTTTATTACAACTGCCCTGGATTATTGTACTGCAGTTTATTCTGCCGTGAGCCAAAATCCACGTTCTCGACTGCAACTCATCCAAAATTCTGCCGCTCGACTTTCAGCTGGGACACAGAAACACGAACATCTCGCCAACTTTAGCCTCGCTCCACTGCTGTCAGAGTTGGTTTTAAAATGATTTTATTTCTGTTTAAGGGTCTGAGCGGTCTTGCTCCTTCACATCTGTCTGACCTGAGCCACCTCTCGGCCCCGTCTCGTGATCTCAGGGCAGATCAGCTGTGTTCCCAAAACCAAAGGTAAACTCCAGGCGACCGAGCTTTTTCTGTAGCTGCCTCTGAAGCTGTGGCCCCCGCTGCCGTCAGAGCTCAGACCCAGACTCTGCTGTTTTTAAATCACTTCTAAAAACCCAGTGTCAGATGGGTTTATTTTCCTGTTGTTTTTACTCAAATTTTATTTTATTTTTTAATTTGAGTAGTATTTTATTGTATCCTATTTATGTTTTATGTTGTAAAATGATTTGTCTTTGTCTCTTGTGTTGTTGTTTATTTGTTTCATGACTTGTGTACAGCACTTTGGCCGACTACAGTTTTTACTGTGTTTTATAAATAAAGTTAGTCTGGTAAAATAACAATAAATAATTAAAAACAAAAACAATAAAAGGCACACACACACAGACACAGACTGCTCCTGAAGGGCCCAGAGTCTGTAACTCATTCTGCGACAGGCGGAGCTCCTGTTTTTATTTCTATTTTCTAATTGTAGACCTATCTCTCTTTTGCCATTTTTATCTAAGATTGTAGAAAAAATTGTTTTTATTCAGTTAAAGTCTTTTTGGGAAAATTATGCCATCCTTGATAAATTTCAGTCTGAGTTCAGATCAAAGCAAAGCACAGAGTCTGCGTTATTAAAGCAACAACAGTGGAGTGGTTTCAGTCGGTTTTAACAGAAGTGTTTCTGTCATGGTCAGTGACTTCTCCCAGGCTCCTCTCTGCTGTGGAGTGCCACAGGGCTCTGTTCTCAGTCCGACCCTGTTTTCACTGGGTCCACTTCCTCTTGGATCGATTATTGCTAAACACAACCTTACCCCTCCTACAGCCCTGAGACAGTTTTTGATGTTTTGCAGCAGCTTTTTTGTGGATAAAAATTTTCAGATTTTTTTCAAAAAATCCTCTTAAAAATGTGTCCCACCCAAAACCAGTGCCACCTTTACCTCTAAGACATTTTTTGTGCCATTGACTCCCATTAAAACAACATTTTTATTCTACACTGTCACTGCAATATAATTTCACATTTTTATCAAGTATTTCATGGATTCATGACAGCGAGGGATTGGAATTTTAGTTTTTATTGTTTTTCACTAGGTGGCGCCATTTGCCCATCTATGGCAGACAGAGGTATAAATGTGGAGATGGCCACATTAGTGTTTGTATAAATGATCAAGCCTACAAGGAAAATAAAAACATGTTTGAACTAAAATGATTTGGGTGAGTTTTTGTCATAAATTGGTGTGAAAGTGTTTGTTGAGAAATGAGTTTGTTTGTGTTTGCGTGAGCACAAATCCAAAATGTAGTTCTTACAGAGATGTGCACATCAGGGCAAAGTAGAAAAAGGTCCCAGACTGAGCAGAGGCAGAGGTTTGTGCTGGATGTGTCTGCACCACACAAACTGGAATTTAAGGCTTCACTTTCATAAACACAGTTAATGTTTGCTGTGTGTGATGAGGACTGAAGTTAATCATTGTAACCATGAAAAACAAAGAATTATTGACCATTAGAAATGTTTTCTATGGCAGTCTTTATTGGTGCCTTTTTTGTTCTTAGGACAAAAGATGAGAGTAAAAAGTTAGGGGGAGTGAGAATAAAAACATCTCTGTCCCATCATCAACATCATTAACATTCAGAATAATATTTAGTGAAAACCACCGCGGTCACACGTCAACAGGATTTTAGTAAAGTTAATAATAAAGTGAATAATAAAAGAAGAGTTGCTTTGTCCTTCAGGCTGATCTCAGGTCTGCTCAGGTTTGGTTTAAAACCTTCAGGTCACACCGCAGGACGCCATTTTAATACAAGATTAAACTGATTTTATTTATTACTGTAGGATTCAGGTTAGGACTGAGTGATAAGGCTACAAAATAAAATCTCAGTTTTCCTTTATTTCTCAGCCAATTTACAGTTTAAATTGTTTTTTTGCTCTTGTTTACATAAAAAGCTATTTAAATGTAGGTTAATTACTTTTAAATGAGATTATTGCATAGTATTTTTTATTTTAGCTAGGCTATTTATTTCAAATGTGTGTACAAAAAACAGCAAAGTGCATTACTCACAGTTTAAGCTTTAGCCCGCTCTGCTTCTAAAGTTTATTATACTGAACACCATTATTGACCACAGAGGCAGTGAAAAGACGCTAACTCCAGAGCATGTGGCTAATTAGCACATAAACAAAGACAGTAAGTTAGCGCTGCTGTTAGTTTTGTCCAAACTGCTGCCA
>CM036243.1:36481640-36506640 GCA_020698575.1 Bostrychus sinensis | reverse complement strand
TGAATAAAACAGGAAAAAGATCAGCTCATTTTGAGTTTGATGGCAAGAAAAAAAGTCAACAAAGCAACAAAAGAAAAAAATAAAGTTTAGTAACCAACAGCCAATAAAAAAAGTTTTTCAGTTTTTCTCTTGTTTAAACTTTTGTCCCTGCACTGAAACTTATTTTAATCTTCCTCAGGTCGGTCAGCCGATGGCCGATAAACACTGATCGGTTTTTGGACCGATATGAGGCCGATTTTCTTACATTTTTGAAATAAATTAATCTCATATATCCATTAGTTTTATTTTCAGCTTCTTAAAAGAGATTTTGGAACTGCCCAAACTGAGACAAGATGGGGCCCTTCAGTCACCTGGGGCCCTTCAGTCACATGGGGCCCTTCTGTCACCTGGGGCCCTTCAGTCACCTGGGGCCCCGACAGGACCCTGAACAAAAATCTGCATAAAAGAGAAAAAAGAATCAGCTGAGTGAGTAAGAAATGTTAAAATTGTCCTGATGTTGGTCGACCTCTGGCAAACCTGGACTTAAAACTTCACAGTGGCTCAAGTTAAAAACAGGAACAGACCTGGACTGGACTCGGACTGGGGCCTGGACTCGGACTGGGGTCTGGACTCGGACTGGGGTCTGGACTCGGACTGGGGCCTGGACTCGGACTGGGGTCTGGACTCGGACTGGGGCCTGGACTCGGACTGGGGCCTGGACTCGGACTGGGGCCTGGACTCGGACTGGGGTCTGGACTCGGACTGGGGCCTGGACTCGGACTGGGGCCTGGACTCGGACTGGGGCCTGGACTCGGACTGGGGTCTGGACTCGGACTGGGGTCTGGACTCGGACTGGGGTCTGGACTCGGACTGGGGTCTGGACTCGGACTGGGGTCTGGACTCGGACTGGGGTCTGGACTCGGACTGGGGTCTGGACTCGGACTGGGGTCTGGACTCGGACTGGGGTCTGGACTCGGACTGGGGCCTGGACTCGGACTGGGGCCTGGACTCGGACTGGGGCCTGGACTCGGACTGGGGTCTGGACTCGGACTGGGGTCTGGACTCGGACTGGGGTCTGGACTCGGACTGGGGTCTGGACTCGGACTGGGGTCTGGACTCGGACTGGGGTCTGGACTCGGACTGGGGTCTGGACTCGGACTGGGGTCTGGAGGATATGTTACCAGGGCACAGCTGCATTATTCTGAGGCCCCAGTGAAATTGGCCTAGACACACTCCTGGTCCTGGTCCTGGTCCTGGTCCTGGTCCTGGTCCTGGCCCTGGCCCTGGTCCTGGCCCTGGTCCTGGCCCTGGTCCTGGTCCTGGTCCTGGTCCTGGTCTTCTCTGCAGTAAAACGCTGACTCTGTCCTGGCTCAGGAACACCTTCAGAAGTCTGGCTGTGTTCCAGTTGCAGTTGTGAGGAACTGGAGCCTGTCCCGTCCTGTCTCAGGTTAAAGTTGTTCCCAAACAGATTTCAGGTCCATTCAGATCCCGAGAGTCTGCTCCCGGTCCCGGGTCCTGTCAGACTTTGACGAGTCCTGATGTGTGGTCTGATCCCGCGGCGCTGCTGCTGGGTGCAGTTTTTTGCAGACGCAGCAGAACTCGCAGGTCGCGGCTCGTCTCTTACGTAACGGCGTCCTCTCGTCCCATCACGCAGCAGGAATGTCCCCGCAGGCTCCCGTAGTCCTCACACAGAGAACAGGGCAGGACCGGGTCAGGACCGGGTCAGGACCGGGGCAGGACCGAGCCAGGACCGGGTCAGGACCGGGGCAGGACCGGGTCAGGACCGGGTCAGGACCGGGTCAGGACCGGGGCAGGACCGGGCCAGGACCGGGCCAGGACCGGGGCAGGACCGGGGCAGGACCGGGGCAGGACCGGGGCAGGACCGAGCCAGGACCGGGGCAGGACCGGGGCAGGACCGGGGCAGGACCGGGGCAGGACCGGGTCAGGACCGGGCCGGGACCGGGTCAGGACCGGGCCGGGACCGGGGCAGGACCGGGCCGGGACCGGGGCAGGACCGGGCCGGGACCGGGGCAGGACCGGGGCGGGACCGGGGCAGGACCGGGTCGGGACCGGGCCAGGACCGGGTCAGGACCGGGCCAGGACCGGGCCAGGACCGGGCCAGGACCGGGGCAGGACCGGGGCAGGACCGGGGCAGGACCGGGGCAGGACCGAGCCAGGACCGGGGCAGGACCGGGGCAGGACCGGGGCAGGACCGGGGCAGGACCGAGCCAGGACCGGGTCAGGACCGGGGCAGGACCGGGGCAGGACCGGGCCAGGACCGGGTCAGGACCGGGTCAGGACCGGGCCAGGACCGGGTCAGGACCGGGGCAGGACCGGGGCAGGACCGGGGCAGGACCGGGGCAGGACCGGCTGTTACAGAGAACCCTTGGATTAGGAGTCTGTCGCCCCCTGCTGGCAACGCTGGGGACTGGACAGAGCATAACATGGATATTTAGCACAGCTGTTTGCCAGAAAGTTTTGCAAAATCTTGAGAAACTTTTTCTTTCTCATGAGCTTGCAAAACTTTCCCAGGATCTTGCCCTTTTTTTTTTTTTTTCTTCATTTTTTTGTTTTTTCTCCCCACGCTCCGTCACAGTCCCACCGCTGCAGGGATTTTTTACTTTAGGCTTGGGAACAGTGCACACAGCTCAGCTGTTAGCGACATGAGGCTAACAGATTAATAATAAAGGATTTGTTCTGAGCTGAAAGTCCTCTGAAAATACACTCAGCGGCCACTTTATTAGGTACACCTTGCTAGTACCGGGTTGGACCCCTTTTGCCTTCAGAACTGCCTTAATCCTTCGTGGCATAGATTCAGCAAGGTCCTGGAAACATTCCTCACAGAGTTTTGTCCATAGTGACATGATAGCATCATGCAGTTACCATAGTGACCTGATAGCATCATGCAGTTACCATAGTGACCTGATAGCATCATGCAGTTACCATAGTGACCTGATAGCATCATGCAGTTACCATAGTGACCTGATAGCATCATGCAGTTACCATAGTGACCTGATAGCATCATGCAGTTACCATAGTGACCTGATAGCATCATGCAGTTACCATAGTGACCTGATAGCATCATGCAGTTACCATATTGACATGATAGCATCATGCAGTTACCATAGTGACATGATAGCATCATGCAGTTACCATAGTGACATGATAGCATCATGCAGTTACCATATTGACCTGATAGCATCATGCAGTTACCATATTGACCTGATAGCATCATGCAGTTACCATAGTGACCTGATAGCATCATGCGGTTGCTGCAGATTTGTCGGCTGCACATCCATGAAGCCAATCTCCCTCCCACCACATCCCAAAGCTGCTCTGTTGGACTGAGATCTGGTGACTGTGGAGGCCGTTTGAGTCCAGTGAACTCTGTCATGTTCCAGAAACCAGTCTGAGATGATTGGAGCTTTATGACATGGAGCGTTATCCTGCTGGAAGTAGCCATCAGAAGATGGGTACACTGTGGTCATAAAGGGATGGACATGGTCAGCAACAATACTCAGGTCGGCTGTGGCGTTGCCACGATGCTCAGTTGGTACTAAGGGGCCCAAAGTATGCCAAGAAAATGTCCCCCACACCATTACACCACCACCACCACCAGCACCAGCCTGAACCGTTGATACAAGGCAGGATGGTTCCATGCTTTCATGTTGTTGACGCCAAATTCTGACCCTGCCATCCGAATGTCGCAGCAGAAATCAAGACTCATCAGACCAGGCAACTTTGTTCCAATCTTCTATCGTCCAGTTTTGGTGAACCTGTGCTGAGCCTCAGTTTCCTGTTCTTAGCTGACAGGAGTGGCCCCCGGTGTGGTCTTCTGCTGCTGTAGCCCATCTTCCTCAGGTTGGACGTGTTGTGTGTTCAGAGATGCTCTTCTGCAGACCTCGGTTGTAACAAGTGCTTATGTGAGTTACTGTTGCCTTTCTATCAGCTCGAACCAGTCTGGCCATTCTCCTCTGACCTCTGGCATCAACAAGGCATTTTCGCCCACAGAACTGCCGCTCACTGGATATTTTCTCTTTTTCGGACCATTCCCTGTAAACCCTAGAGATGGTTGTGCGTGAAAATTCCAGTAGATCAGCAGTTTCTGAAATACTCAGCCCAGCCGTCAGCACCAACAACCATGCCACGTTCAAAGTCACTTAAATCACCTTTGTTCCCCTGACGCTGGGTCTGCAGCAGATCGTCCTGACCATGGCACTGAGCTGCTGCCATGTGATTGGCTGATTAGAAATTTGCATTAACGAGCAGTTGGACAGGTGTGCCTAATAAAGTGGCCGCTGAGTGGATATATGTATAGCAAAAAAACTCACAGAAAAAAACTACTGTGAATTATTTTCCAATATATTTAGAGCAAATTGTGATTTGAAAATTTAATATGTATTAGATTATCATTGTTACCCACATTTAAAAAGACTTTTCATTTGCCTAAAACATGCACTAACAGTGTTTTTGTAGAGCGTCAGGCCGAGAATGTTTCTCATGGTTTACATATAATACATCTAAATTATTAATTTGTTTAAAATAAAGTTCCAGTCAGTCACAAAAGTCACAGTTACACAGATCACAGAGTTATGGAAGATAAAAGTCTGATTTTTCTTCATGAACAGTTTTTTGAGGCAAATTTACAAATGAAACAAGTTTTCAGGCTTTAACACAAAAAGTTTAAATAAAGTCACCAAAGCTGCGAGCAGCGACTGAGAAAACAAGCTAACGTTTACCAACAACAGCGGTTTCTGGATTTAGTCGCCGCTGTACGACTTTGGCTTCGTGAATCTAAACTTTCTAAAATCTGTTAGCGTTACATTAAACTCGTGTTGATGCAGAGCTGTTCAGTGTTTTTTGTGGCGCTGAGGTAAACTGGAAGTGTTCTGTTTGTTGTAGCATTAGCTTCACACTGCCACGCAGTAAGATTTATGTTTCTCTTTTTATTAAATATTGGCACTGAGCAGCCACAGACGCTGTAAAACCAGGGCAGTGCCTCAGCGTGCGGTTCTCAGACAGAATCCTGCTGCAGCTCTGAGGAGAGGAACAGGTTCAGGACTGTGCTCTGTTTCTGCTGCAGGGTAAACATTTGTTATTTTTGTCTCAGTTCACAGAGAGTCAGCTGTCAGTCGTCTTAGCCCCGCCCCCTCCATAAATCTCACTCTGAACCTTTAACCTTCCTAAAGGAGCCGTAACTCTCTCTGACAGCCGCCCTGGGACGTCTCAGAACCGCTCTGAGGATCTACAACCGCTGCATTCAAGAAGTCTGAAGACCAGGACCCGGCTCAGGCCCGGCTCAGACCCGGCTCGGACCCGGCTCGGACCCGGCTCGGACCCGGCTCAGACCCGGCTCAGACCCGGCTCAGACCCTCTGCAGTAGGGGGAGGAGCTGTGAGTGGACACTCCCCTTCTTTCCCTGCTCCACCGGGATGAGGGGTTCATGGTTTTTGAGTCCTCCAGCGTCCCACACAGTGCAGCCTCTGCTGTGACAGAGAGAGGAGCGTTCTGATGAAGACTGAGGGACAGACTCTCACTGGGACAGCTCTGAGTCTGAGGGACAGCAGCTCTGAGTCTGAGGGACAGCAGCTCTGAGTCTGAGGGACAGCAGCTCTGAGTCTGAGGGACAGCAGCTCTGAGACTGAGGGACAGCAGCTCTGAGTCTGAGGGACAGCAGCTCTGAGTCTGAGGGACAGCAGCTCTGAGTCTGAGGGACAGCAGCTCTGAGTCTGAGGGACAGCAGCTCTGAGTCTGAGGGACAGCAGCTCTGAGTCTGAGGGACAGCAGCTCTGAGACTGAGGGACAGCAGCTCTGAGTCTGAGGGACAGCAGCTCTGAGTCTGAGGGACAGCAGCTCTGAGACTGAGGGACAGCAGCTCTGAGTCTGAGGGACAGCAGCTCTGAGTCTGAGGGACAGCAGCTCTGAGTCTGAGGGACAGCAGCTCTGAGACTGAGGGACAGCAGCTCTGAGACTGAGGGACAGCAGCTCTGGTGGGTGGAGTAAAGGCCTCCATCCACCAAGGCCACGCCCATCTGAACGGTTCTTCCACGTCGCTCATTTCCTTTTGATCTGTGTGCGCCGTCAGCCGCCATCGCTGCCTGTTGTTGTTGTTGTTGTCGATTCCATATGAAGAGTATTTTGATACAAGTTCCAGTCATTTGCAGCAGCATGAGGCCAAAAGATGACTTTGTTTTGGGAACTTTTAGTTTGATAAACTGAGGGGAGGGGGGTTTTCTACAAACATCAGCTGTGGACACCAGGACGGCAGCGGAAACTGACAAACTGGACTCTTTATTTCTGAAGTTGGCTGCAGACTGCACTGCGGAGCCTCTGTCATATTTTCAATCTGAGTTTCAGTTGAAAAAAAATCCCAGTGTCTGTAAATCTGCGTTTGTACTTCCTCTTCTCAAAGGAGGCCACCCTTCAGAAGTAAATAACCACACATCTCTTCTGCTGCTCAGTGAAAAACTGAAGGTGTTTTTAGAATCCAACCGCATTTGATCAGATTTTATATCTGACTGCCATCTCTTAACAACTTTGTCCTCTCATATTTTTTATTTTTTTATTTATTTGTTTATTTGAAGAGGGACAGTGCATATTAATAAACATTTCTGTAAAGTTCAGTGTTAGCTACAGAGCTAGTTTTCAACGGCTGTCCCTGGGCACGCTGTAAAACAACCAACAAACATCAAAGGTTAGTGCATAAAAATACAAATAAAAACAGCAAATTAGTAAAAGTTAGTGAACTACATAAAAGCTCACACACGTTAACACACGGCAGAGCAACGTTCAGCACAGACACCGCACAAATGCCGTAAACAACAGAGACCTGAGACGAAGACAGAAGCAGGCAGAGGAAACAGAGGATGAAGAAATGAACAGCTAACTAATGAGTGCAGGATTCTCTTGTAACCATGACTTGAACATGTTTTTAAAAGTTCTGTGTGTCAGTGCTGTGTGAGGGTGAGGTGCTCCACACCTGGGCAGCTCGCTCTGTGAAAGCTCACTGACCAAAAGCACTTTTTCTAAGGGGAACTCTTTGGTGATTGGCAGTGACAGATCTGAGTCTGCTGCTCAAGTTAACAAATTTGGAAAGTGGTGGTGGAGCAAGACCACGTCAAATTTTGAAAACCAGCTTTGCATCGTGAAATTTAATCAAATTCTCCCAAGATAACAGAGCATGTTTGTCCAAAATACTACAGTGGTGATAACGAAAAGGTTTTTTCCAGGACTTTTAAAGCTGGCTCATAACCGGAGTGGATTGGCTTCGATGTTGTTTTACAGCCCTGTGACTGCGGAGGCTGTCGGTAAAACGGGGCGTTATCATTGTACTGAAAAATTATTTTGCAGCTTCTGTAGTGAGACTATTTCTTATGTATCTAAAATTTGCCAAATTCAGTTTGACTATGTCCCACCGGGAGGAGGCCCCGGGGAAGACCTAGGACACGCCGGAGGGACTACGTCTCTCGGCCTGGGAACGCCTCGGGGTGCCCCCGGTAGAGCTGGAGGAAGTGTCTGTGGAGAGGGAAGTCTGAGCATCTCTGCTTAGACTGCTGCCCCCGCGACCCGGCCCTGGATAAAGCAGAAGAAGATGGATGGAGTTTGACTGTTTGAGTAACTTTCTTAACATGTTTTTTAAAAGTAAAATTTGATTCTAAAATAAGTCCCAGATATTTAACTGAGTCACTGCTCGGGTTACGTCTCCAGCGACATAAACATCTGGATCTGGAGAGTTTGTAGTTCGCTTGGTGAAGAACATACATACAGTTTTTTTATATTTAAGTGTAAACATGAATTATAAAGCCATTTGGAGACATGCACCATGGTTTCTGAAAGTTGCTTCGCTGCTTCATCTTTGTTTCTTCCTTCTACATTAATGACAGTATCATCTGTGTACATTTGTACCTCACAGCCACAACACAGAAGGCAAGTCATTGATGTACAAACTGAACAAAAGAGGCCCCAGGATTGACCCCTGGGGCACACCTACATCATATGATCTATAAGGTGATACTTCATTATTTACTCTGACTGCTTGTGTTCTGTGTTCCAGATATGATTTAATCCAGTTTGTGGCATCAGGAGAGAAATTGAAGAGGGATAACTTTTGGATAAGAACATTGTGACTCACGGTGTCAAACGTCCAAGAATACAGCTCCAACTACAACCCCCCCCCCCCCCTTGTCCATTTTGGATTTGACAGATTCAATAAAGAAAACAGTAGCAGTGTCGGTGGAGTGACTGGCTCTGAAGCCAAACTGCATGGGGTGTGGTTTATATGGAGAGTTATACGATGGGCCAATAACTGATCTGCTACAAACCTCTCAGCAATCTTCGATACCGCAGGTAGAAAGCTGATAGGCCTGCAGTTCACAGCCTCATTTGCATTTCCTGACTGATTGTGTGACAGTCGCTGGCTTCCAAGCCCTCAGGCACAAAGTCTGAATAAAAGATGTATTAATCATTTTAGTTATAGGCTCAGCCAGGGTCGCTTTATGAGTTTTGAACAGTTGATCTGGAGGTCTTAAGTGAGCTTCTTCATTTATGGACTTTTGATACTGAGACTTCATTTAGAGAAAATATTGACTGAGATGTATTTAATGAGACAACATCTAATGAGTTTAAAGGTGGATTATATGTTAACATTTTGACAGATTCAATAAAATTGTTGTTGAACGCAGTTGCAATTTGTGATGCATCCTGTGTTAGGCATCCATTTATATGCAGTTGTAATTTTTTATCTGCATTTTTGTGATCTTTTCCTGTTAATTTCTGAAACTGATCCCAGAGGACTTTGCAGTTTCCTTGTCCTTCACAGATCTTGTTTATGAAGAAGGATGCCTTGGTTTGTCTCAGTTCTTTGTTACTCTGTTTCTCAGGGCTGTGTACCTGCGCTTGTCGTGTATTTGCTTAGACTGTAATGTCATTTTTAACACTTGATCTCGCTCTTTCATTAATTATTGCTAAACATTAGCTGGATTTGGGTCTGAGTAGCAGAAGTAACCCTTGTTGGTCCTTTACAAGCTGTACAAGATCAAATTTTGTCATAATGGATTTTAATGATTTTCTCCCAATTTTATCCTCAAAGTTAATGATGAAGTCACCCATTAGTAGCACTTCTTTACTGAAATTACATTGTTTGAATATTATATCAAGGTGATCATAGAACATAGATTATTTAGAATTAGGTGGTCTATACAGTCCAAGAAGGGTGAAGGACATCTGGGGGGACAGTGCAACATTTAGACCAATACATTCTAAGTCAATATCTGAGGACCACTCAATCTGATTACATTGTATAGTACAGCCCCCACCTTTTCCTTCAGATCTGTCTTTCCTGAACATAATATATCCGGGTACAGACAAAGCAGCAGGCGGAGAATTTCTCTGAGGCCATGTTTCAGAAAAACACAAAAAGTCCAAATTGGATTCCGTGAGCAGATGTTTCATCCGGTCACTTTTTGAAGTGACACTACGTATGTTTAAGTGGCCTCCCGGTTTTCCTTTAGGCTTGGCCAGGGGATCCCAGAGAACTCGAGCATTAACTGATTGAAAAAGGTGCATGTTTTTAAGTTTTTTAATAGCAGGATTTAGTGTAAAAGTTTTTGATCTCGACCCAGAAATAACTCGTGTGGTGTTGCCGTGGGAACTACTGGACACGGTATTGGTGCTCATGTTGCTGGTCGGACGCGATTCTTGTAACGGACAAGTGCGCTCCTCATGCCGCAAAACAGTCCACCGACACTCGTCAACGCCAGAATGGAGCACCGCCCCGGACCGCCGCAGCCCCGAGGACGCACCGGAGGCCCCGAAGCCGTCCAACCGACCAGAACCCTCCACCACCATCCGCACAGCCGCAGCCGCCGGCCCGCAGGACACCACCACCGCCACCACCGCCGCCACCGCCGCCCGCCGCCACCGCCACCGCCGCCACCACCGCCACCACCGCCACCACCGCCACCGCCGCCACCACCACCGCCGCCATCGCCGATGAGATGGGTCCGGGGCATTGGTGAATATCTCTGGCAAGTAGCAGACAGAGTAATGATGAGTATGTCGCTTCGTTGGCGTTTGGTCGTGGTGGTTCTCCGGTATTTGGCTTTAGTCCACGACAGGTGAATGAAGGTGTCCATCAGTACACTGTTTCCGTATCCAGGTGTTTGCCAGGTCTCCTGTGGTCGTTTGTTAGGCTCGAGGGTTGACTTATTAAATTTAATGCGTTTAACTTAGTTCGCTCATACTTAAAATCAGACTGTGTACCAAAAGTGCTGTTAATGTGCCGAGCCTGCCTGCCGCCATCTTTCCTACTATCTTACCTTTACTATCGTATCGTATCGTATCGTATCGTATCGTTTCCTATCATCTTGTATCGTCTCACCTTCCGTCCTCTGGTATCGTATCGTATCGTATTGTTTCCTATCATCTTGTATCGTCTCGCCTTCCGTCCTCAGGTATCGTATCGTATCGTATCGTATCGTATGCTCATGTTTGGTGCAGACAAAGTGAAAGGTGGACCTGGTTTTCTCGTGGATCAGAACTTTACTCTTTTGTTAAGCTGGGTTTGTTTCCCTCACAGCAGAGTCACAGCGGCTCTGAGTCCAGGCCAAGTCTGAGTCCAGGCCAAGTCTGAGTCCAGTCCAAGTCTGAGTCCAGTCCAAGTCTGAGTCCAGGCCAAGTCTGAGTCCAGGCCAAGTCTGAGTCCAGGCCAAGTCTGAGTCCAGTCCAAGTCTGAGTCCAGTCCAAGTCTGAGTCCAGGCCAAGTCTGAGTCCAGTCCAAGTCTGAGTCCAGTCCAAGTCTGAGTCCAGGCCAAGTCTGAGTCCAGGCCAAGTCTGAGTCCAGGCCAAGTCTGAGTCCAGTCCAAGTCTGAGTCCAGTCCAAGTCTGAGTCCAGGCCAAGTCTGAGTCCAGTCCAAGTCTGAGTCCAGTCCAAGTCTGAGTCCAGGCCAAGTCTGAGTCCAGGCCAAGTCTGAGTCCAGGCCAAGTCTGAGTCCAGTCCAAGTCTGAGTCCAGGCCAAGTCTGAGTCCAGTCCAAGTCTGAGTCCAGTCCAAGTCTGAGTCCAGTCCAAGTCTGAGTCCAGTCCAAGTCTGAGTCCAGTCCAAGTCTGAGTCCAGGCCAAGTCTGAGTCCAGTCCAAGTCTGAGTCCAGTCCAAGTCTGAGTCCAGGCCAAGTCTGAGTCCAGTCCAAGTCTGAGTCCAGTCCAAGTCTGAGTCCAGGCCAAGTCTGAGTCCAGGCCAAGTCTGAGTCCAGTCCAAGTCTGAGTCCAGTCCAAGTCTGAGTCCAGTCCAAGTCTGAGTCCAGTCCAAGTCTGAGTCCAGGCCAAGTCTGAGTCCAGTCCAAGTCTGAGTCCAGTCCAAGTCTGAGTCCAGTCCAAGTCTGAGTCCAGTCCAAGTCTGAGTCCAGGCCAAGTCTGAGTCCAGGCCAAGTCTGAGTCCAGTCCAAGTCTGAGTCCAGTCCACCTGGACCAGAGCAGGTGGAAGTACAGGAGCCACATGGATCTGAACCAGGACTCAGGCCAACTGAGGAACAACCTGCAAACTTTTACTCCAGACGAACTTTTTAGTTTATAAAAAATAAAACAATAGGAGTTCTGTGATCATGTGACCGTTAGCATCAGCCACAGTGAGGGCTGTGGCCCCCTGGGGGTCCTCAAAGGTACTGCAGGGCCCCCAGAGGCTGTCTATATTAAGTACATAAAAAGAAATTGAGTTTGAAATGCACTGTAAAAAACAATGCTGCAAAAACTCAAAGCAACAGGATCCATCAGGATTTTTGAGTTTTGGTGATCAACTCAAAATCTCAAGTTTTCAACAACTCATATTTTTTTTCTCACCAAATTTAACGTTCATACATCTAAAAACTTGAAATTTTAAGTTTTCCTCACTATCTTTATTTTTTTCAGCTCATCTTACAGCAACTGTTCACTGTTCAGAAAAAGTATTATTGATAATAATAAAAACTAAATATACTACATTTAACAAAAGAATCACTTTTTCTGAACTCTGTAAGTTTGCTGTAAGATGAGTAAAAAAATAATGATAGAGAGAAAAACTTAAACATTAGAAAAGTTTTTAGACGTATGAACATCAAATTAAGTGAAAGTGTGGAAAACTTGAGATTTTGAGTTGGCCCCAAAAATCTTGAGGGATCCTTTGCCTTGAGTTATTGAGTTTTTACAGTGTATTTGTTTAAAAATCTAACTTTAAAACACTTTTTAGCCAAGCGTCAGTGTCTTTTGTAATGTTTTTATAGAAATATATGGAGACAAACATGAAAATAAAGTTTGGGATGGAGGGAAGTTGGGGTCTGGGTGGGGTTTTGGTGAATTTAAGGAGGACCTGACTTTGGGAACGGCTGGGATAAAGTCATTATAACCTCTTCCTCCTGCGGGAAAAACCTGAGCTCGGGCCAATCCCAGCACGGCCCCAAGCTCCACCTCCATGTCTCTCAGCGTCTCTGTCTCTCAGCGTCTCTGTCTCTCAGCGTCTCTGTGTCTCTCAGCGTCTCTGTGTCTCTCAGCGTCTCTGTCTCTCAGCGTCTCTGTGTCTCTCAGCGTCTCTGTGTCTCTCAGCGTCTCTGTGTCTCTCAGCGTCTCTGTCTCTCAGCGTCTCTGTCTCTCAGCGTCTCTGTCTCTCAGCGTCTCTGTGTCTCTCAGCGTCTCTGTCTCTCAGCGTCTCTGTGTCTCTCAGCGTCTCTGTGTCTCTCAGCGTCTCTGTCTCTCAGCGTCTCTGTCTCTCAGCGTCTCTGTGTCTCTCAGCGTCTCTTTGTCTCTCAGCGTCTCTGTCTCTCAGCGTCTCTGTGTCTCTCAGCGTCTCTTTGTCTCTCAGCGTCTCTGTGTCTCTCAGCGTCTCTGTCTCTCAGCGTCTCTGTGTCTCTCAGCGTCTCTTTGTCTCTCAGTGTCTCTTTGTCTCTCAGCGTCTCTGTCTCTCAGTGTCTCTGTGTCTCTCAGCGTCTCTGTGTCTCTCAGCGTCTCTGTCTCTCAGCGTCTCTGTGTCTCTCAGCGTCTCTGTCTCTCAGCGTCTCTGTGTCTCTCAGCGTCTCTTTGTCTCTCAGCGTCTCTTTGTCTCTCAGCGTCTCTGTCTCTCAGCGTCTCTGTGTCTCTCAGCGTCTCTGTCTCTCAGTGTCTCTGTGTCTCTCAGCGTCTCTGTGTCTCTCAGCGTCTCTGTCTCTCAGTGTCTCTGTGTCTCTCAGTGTCTCTGTGTCTCTCAGCGTCTCTGTCTCTCAGCGTCTCTGTCTCTCAGCGTCTCTGTGTCTCTCAGCGTCTCTGTCTCTCAGCGTCTCTGTGTCTCTCAGCGTCTCTGTGTCTCTCAGCGTCTCTGTCTCTCAGTGTCTCTGTGTCTCTCAGCGTCTCTGTGTCTCTCAGCGTCTCTGTCTCTCAGCGTCTCTGTGTCTCTCAGCGTCTCTGTCTCTCAGCGTCTCTGTGTCTCTCAGCGTCTCTTTGTCTCTCAGCGTCTCTTTGTCTCTCAGCGTCTCTGTCTCTCAGCGTCTCTGTGTCTCTCAGCGTCTCTGTCTCTCAGCGTCTCTGTGTCTCTCAGCGTCTCTGTCTCTCAGCGTCTCTGTGTCTCTCAGCGTCTCTGTCTCTCAGCGTCTCTGTGTCTCTCAGCGTCTCTTTGTCTCTCAGTGTCTCTGTGTCTCTCAGCGTCTCTGTCTCTCAGCGTCTCTGTGTCTCAGCGTCTCTGTCTCTCAGCGTCTCTGTCTCTCAGCGTCTCTGTCTCTCAGCGTCTCTGTCTCTCAGCGTCTCTGTGTCTCTCAGCGTCTCTGTCTCTCAGCGTCTCTGTGTCTCTCAGCGTCTCTGTGTCTCTCAGCGTCTCTGTCTCTCAGCGTCTCTGTCTCTCAGCGTCTCTGTGTCTCTCAGCGTCTCTTTGTCTCTCAGCGTCTCTGTCTCTCAGCGTCTCTGTGTCTCTCAGCGTCTCTGTGTCTCTCAGCGTCTCTGTGTCTCTCAGCGTCTCTGTCTCTCAGCGTCTCTGTCTCTCAGCGTCTCTGTGTCTCTCAGCGTCTCTTTGTCTCTCAGCGTCTCTGTCTCTCAGCGTCTCTGTGTCTCTCAGCGTCTCTTTGTCTCTCAGCGTCTCTGTGTCTCTCAGCGTCTCTGTCTCTCAGCGTCTCTGTGTCTCTCAGCGTCTCTTTGTCTCTCAGTGTCTCTTTGTCTCTCAGCGTCTCTGTCTCTCAGTGTCTCTGTGTCTCTCAGCGTCTCTCAGCGTCTCTGTCTCTCAGCGTCTCTGTGTCTCTCAGCGTCTCTGTCTCTCAGCGTCTCTGTGTCTCTCAGCGTCTCTTTGTCTCTCAGCGTCTCTTTGTCTCTCAGCGTCTCTGTCTCTCAGCGTCTCTGTGTCTCTCAGCGTCTCTGTCTCTCAGCGTCTCTGTGTCTCTCAGCGTCTCTGTCTCTCAGCGTCTCTGTGTCTCTCAGCGTCTCTGTGTCTCTCAGCGTCTCTGTCTCTCAGTGTCTCTGTGTCTCTCAGCGTCTCTGTGTCTCTCAGCGTCTCTGTCTCTCAGCGTCTCTGTGTCTCTCAGCGTCTCTGTCTCTCAGCGTCTCTGTGTCTCTCAGCGTCTCTTTGTCTCTCAGCGTCTCTTTGTCTCTCAGCGTCTCTGTCTCTCAGCGTCTCTGTGTCTCTCAGCGTCTCTGTCTCTCAGCGTCTCTGTGTCTCTCAGCGTCTCTGTCTCTCAGCGTCTCTGTGTCTCTCAGCGTCTCTGTCTCTCAGCGTCTCTGTGTCTCTCAGCGTCTCTTTGTCTCTCAGTGTCTCTGTGTCTCTCAGCGTCTCTGTCTCTCAGCGTCTCTTTGTCTCTCAGCGTCTCTGTCTCTCAGCGTCTCTGTCTCTCAGCGTCTCTGTGTCTCTCAGCGTCTCTTTGTCTCTCAGCGTCTCTTTGTCTCTCAGCGTCTCTGTCTCTCAGTGTCTCTGTGTCTCTCAGCGTCTCTGTCTCTCAGCGTCTCTGTGTCTCTCAGCGTCTCTTTGTCTCTCAGTGTCTCTGTGTCTCTCAGCGTCTCTGTGTCTCTCAGCGTCTCTGTGTCTCTCAGCGTCTCTGTGTCTCTCAGCGTCTCTGTCTCTCAGCGTCTCTGTGTCTCTCAGCGTCTCTTTGTCTCTCAGCGTCTCTGTGTCTCTCAGTGTCTCTGTCTCTCAGCGTCTCTGTGTCTCTCAGCGTCTCTGTCTCTCAGCGTCTCTGTGTCTCTCAGCGTCTCTGTGTCTCTCAGCGTCTCTGTGTCCCTCAGTGTCTCTGTCTCTCAGCGTCTCTGTGTCTCTCAGCGTCTCTGTCTCTCAGCGTCTCTGTGTCTCTCAGCGTCTCTGTGTCTCTCAGTGTCTCTGTGTCTCTCAGTGTCTCTGTCTCTCAGTGTCTCTGTGTCTCTCAGTGTCTCTGTGTCTCTCAGCGTTTCTGTCTCTCAGCGTCTCTTTGTCTCTCAGCGTCTCTGTGTCTCTCAGTGTCTCTGTCTCTCAGCGTCTCTCTGTCTCTCAGCGTCTCTGTGTCTCTCAGCGTCTCTGTGTCTCAGCGTCTCTGTCTCTCAGCGTCTCTGTCTCTCAGCGTCTCTGTCTCTCAGCGTCTCTGTCTCTCAGCGTCTCTTTGTCTCTCAGCGTCTCTGTGTCTCTCAGCGTCTCTGTCTCTCAGCGTCTCTGTCTCTCAGCGTCTCTGTGTCTCTCAGCGTCTCTTCGTCTCTCAGCGTCTCTGTGTCTCTCAGTGTCTCTGTCTCTCAGCGTCTCTGTGTCTCTCAGCGTCTCTGTCTCTCAGCGTCTCTGTGTCTCTCAGCGTCTCTGTGTCTCTCAGTGTCTCTGTGTCTCTCAGTGTCTCTGTCTCTCAGTGTCTCTGTGTCTCTCAGTGTCTCTGTGTCTCTCAGCGTTTCTGTCTCTCAGCGTCTCTTTGTCTCTCAGCGTCTCTGTGTCTCTCAGTGTCTCTGTCTCTCAGCGTCTCTCTGTCTCTCAGCGTCTCTGTGTCTCTCAGCGTCTCTGTGTCTCAGCGTCTCTGTCTCTCAGCGTCTCTGTCTCTCAGCGTCTCTGTCTCTCAGCGTCTCTGTCTCTCAGCGTCTCTTTGTCTCTCAGTGTCTCTGTGTCTCTCAGCGTCTCTGTCTCTCAGCGTCTCTGTCTCTCAGCGTCTCTGTGTCTCTCAGCGTCTCTTTGTCTCTCAGCGTCTCTGTGTCTCTCAGCGTCTCTTTGTCTCTCAGTGTCTCTGTGTCTCTCAGTGTCTCTGTGTCTCTCAGCGTCTCTGTCTCTCAGTGTCTCTGTGTCTCTCAGCGTCTCTGTCTCTCAGCGTCTCCGTGTCTCTCAGCGTCTCTTTGTCTCTCAGTGTCTCTGTGTCTCTCAGCGTCTCTGTGTCTCTCAGCGTCTCTGTCTCTCAGCGTCTCTGTGTCTCTCAGCGTCTCTGTGTCTCTCAGCGTCTCTGTGTCTCTCAGCGTCTCTTTGTCTCTCAGTGTCTCTGTGTCTCTCAGTGTCTCTGTCTCTCAGCGTCTCTGTCTCTGTGTCTCTGTGTCTCTCAGCGTCTCTCTGTCTCTCAGTGTCTCTGTGTCTCTCAGCGTCTCTGTCTCTCAGTGTCTCTGTGTCTCTCAGTGTCTCTGTGTCTCTCAGCGTCTCTGTCTCTCAGCGTCTCTGTGTCTCTCAGCGTCTCTGTCTCTCAGCGTCTCTGTGTCTCAGCGTCTCTCTGTCTCTCAGTGTCTCTGTGTCTCTCAGTGTCTCTGTGTCTCTCAGCGTCTCTGTCTCTCAGTGTCTCTGTGTCTCTCAGTGTCTCTGTGTCTCTCAGCGTCTCTGTCTCTCAGCGTCTCTGTGTCTCTCAGCGTCTCTGTCTCTCAGCGTCTCTGTGTCTCTCAGCGTCTCTTTGTCTCTCAGTGTCTCTGTCTCTCAGTGTCTCTGTGTCTCTCAGTGTCTCTGTGTCTCTCAGCGTCTCTGTCTCTCAGCGTCTCTCTTTGTCTCTCAGTGTCTCTGTGTCTCTCAGTGTCTCTGTGTCTCTCAGCGTCTCTGTCTCTCAGTGTCTCTGTGTCTCTCAGCGTCTCTGTGTCTCTCAGTGTCTCTGTGTCTCTCAGCGTCTCTGTCTCTCAGCGTCTCTTTGTCTCTCAGTGTCTCTGTGTCTCTCAGCGTCTCTGTGTCTCAGCGTCTCTGTCTCTCAGCGTCTCTGTGTCTCAGCGTCTCTGTGTCTCTCAGCGTCTCCGTGTCTCTCAGCGTCTCTGTCTCTCAGCGTCTCTCTGTCTCTCAGCGTCTCTGTGTCTCTCAGCGTCTCTGTGTCTCAGCGTCTCTGTCTCTCAGCGTCTCTGTGTCTCTCAGCATCTCTGTGTCTCTCAGCGTCTCTGTCTCTCAGCGTCTCTGTCTCTCAGCGTCTCTGTGTCTCTCAGCGTCTCTGTCTCTCAGCGTCTCTGTGTCTCTCAGCGTCTCTGTGTCTCTCAGTGTCTCTGTCTCTCAGCGTCTCTGTCTCTCAGCGTCTCTGTGTCTCTCAGCGTCTCTGTCTCTCAGCGTCTCTGTGTCTCTCAGTGTCTCTGTGTCTCTCAGTGTCTCTGTGTCTCAGCGTCTCTCTGTCTCTCAGCGTCTCTGTGTCTCTCAGCGTCTCTGTCTCTCAGCGTCTCTGTCTCTCAGTGTCTCTGTGTCTCTCAGCGTCTCTGTGTCTCTCAGCGTCTCTGTGTCTCTCAGCGTCTCTGTCTCTCAGCGTCTCTGTGTCTCTCAGCGTCTCTGTCTCTCAGCGTCTCTGTGTCTCTCAGCGTCTCTGTGTCTCTCAGCGTCTCTGTGTCTCTCAGCGTCTCTGTCTCTCAGCGTCTCTGTCTCTCAGCGTCTCTGTGTTTCTCAGCGTCTCCGTGTCTCTCAGCGTCTCTTTGTCTCTCAGCGTCTTTGTCTCTCAGCGTCTCTGTCTCTCAGCGTCTCCGTGTCTCTCAGCGTCTCTGTCTCTCAGCGTCTCTGTCTCTCAGCGTCTCTGTCTCTCAGCGTCTCTTTGTCTCTCAGCGTCTCTGTCTCTCAGCGTCTCTGTCTCTCAGCGTCTCTGTGTCTCTCAGCATCTCTGTGTCTCTCAGCGTCTCTGTCTCTCAGCGTCTCTGTCTCTCAGCGTCTCTGTGTCTCTCAGCGTCTCTGTCTCTCAGCGTCTCTGTGTCTCTCAGCGTCTCTGTGTCTCTCAGCGTCTCTGTCTCTCAGCGTCTCTGTGTCTCTCAGCGTCTCTGTCTCTCAGCGTCTCTGTCTCTCAGCGTCTCTGTGTCTCTCAGCGTCTCTTTGTCTCTCAGCGTCTCTTTGTCTCTCAGCGTCTCTCTGTCTCTCAGCGTCTCTGTGTCTCTCAGCGTCTCTGTCTCTCAGCGTCTCTCTGTCTCTCAGCGTCTCTGTGTCTCTCAGCGTCTCTGTCTCTCAGCGTCTCTCTGTCTCTCAGCGTCTCTGTCTCTCAGCGTCTCTGTCTCTCAGCGTCTCTGTGTCTCAGCGTCTCTGTCTCTCAGCGTCTCTGTGTCTCTCAGCGTCTCTGTCTCTCAGCGTCTCTCTGTCTCTCAGCGTCTCTGTGTCTCTCAGCGTCTCTGTCTCTCAGCGTCTCTGTGTCTCTCAGCGTCTCTGTCTCTCAGCGTCTCTCTTTCTCTCAGCGTCTCTGTGTCTCTCAGCGTCTCTGTCTCTCAGCGTCTCTGTGTCTCTCAGCGTCTCTGTCTCTCAGCGTCTCTGTCTCTCAGCGTCTCTGTGTCTCTCAGCGTCTCTCAGCGTCTCCATGTCTCCGTGTCCCTGCTCAGACCTGTCTTAAATCAGAGTTATATAAAAGCTGTCAGTGCCGCTCCCTGCCCTGCGGCCTCAGTCTCTCAGCTCTCAGCCTCTGCACAAAAAAACCTTTGAGAAAAACGTGAGGACGAGCTCAGACCTGGATCAGGACTCGGCCGCTTGCAGGGATCTGGGCTCAGGTTTCTCTGAGACTCACTGCAGCTCGGCCAGGTTCTGCCAACGTCCTCCACAACATTCACACGTTCACACAGTCACACGTTCACACATTCACTTCACATGCTCACACATTCACATGTTCACACATTCACATGTTCACACATTCACACGTTCACATGTTCACACATTCACACGTTCACACGTTCACACATTCACATGTTCACACATTCACACGTTCACATGTTCACATGCTCACACATTCACACGTTCACATGTTCACACATTCACACGTTCACACGTTCACACAGTCACATGTTCACACATTCACACGTTCACATGTTCACATGTTCACACATTCACACGTTCACACAGTCACACGTTCACACATTCACTTCACATGCTCACACATTCACACGTTCACACAGTCACATGTTCACACATTCACACGTTCACATGTTCACACAGTCACACGTTCACACAGTCACATGTTCACACAGTCACACGTTCAGTCACATGTTCACACGTTCACACAGTCACGTTCACACGTTCACACATTCACATGTTCACACGTTCACATGTTCACACATTCACACGTTCACATGTTCACACAGTCACACGTTCACGCATTCACATGTTCACATGTTCACACATTCACACGTTCACACAGTCACATGTTCACACAGTCACACGTTCACACAGTCACATGTTCACACATTCACACGTTCACACAGTCACATGTTCACACAGTCACACGTTCACACATTCACATGTTCACACATTCACACGTTCACATGTTCACACAGTCACACGTTCACGCAGTCACACGTTCACACATTCACATGTTCACATGTTCACACATTCACACGTTCACACAGTCACATGTTCACACAGTCACACGTTCACACATTCACATGTTCACACAGTCACACGTTCACACGTTCACATGTTCACACATTCACATGTTCACACAGTCACACGTTCACACAGTCACGTTCACACAGTCACACGTTCACACATTCACATGTTCACACAGTCACACGTTCACACAGTCACACGTTCACACAGTCACGTTCACACAGTCACACGTTCACACAGTCACACGTTCACACAGTCACGTTCACACAGTCACACGTTCACGCAGTCACACGTTCACACATTCACATGTTCACATGTTCACACATTCACACGTTCACACAGTCACATGTTCACACAGTCACACGTTCACACATTCACATGTTCACACAGTCACACGTTCACACGTTCACATGTTCACACATTCACATGTTCACACAGTCACACGTTCACACAGTCACATGTTCACACAGTCACACGTTCACACGTTCACATGTTCACACATTCACATGTTCACACAGTCACATGTTCACACATTCACACGTTCACACAGTCACACAGTCACACGTTCACACATTCACATGTTCACACGTTCACAGTCACGTTCACACAGTCACACGTTCACACATTCACATGTTCACACAGTCACACGTTCACACATTCACATGTTCACACAGTCACATGTTCACACAGTCACATGTTCACAGTCACGTTCACACGTTCACACATTCACGTTCACACAGTCACATGTTCACATGTTCACACAGTCACACGTTCACACAGTCACACGTTCTAACTTAAATAAACTTAATTACTTACATTTTATTTGAATAATTCAAAGTGAATTAAAACTATATTTTTAAAGTATTTGTAAATATACTAAGATTGTAAACAAAGTATATTAAAAATATGTCAAGAATGTACTGAAATACAGACCAAGAACATGTTGTTATTGTTCACAGACTGGAGGAGCGTCTGCCTCAGGTGGGATTTGAACCAGCAACCCTCACCTTCTCAGACCCGGATCTCCTGCCAGCAGCATTCACTGTAACCCAGGTAAACAAAAAACAGATTTTCAAGAGTTATTCAAAAGAAAACACTGTATATTTATTCTCAGTACATTCTTGACATATTTTAATATATTTTGTGTACAATCTTAGTGTTGACAAATATTTTAATCTCATGGTTTTAATTCACTTTGAATAAAAGCTCAGTGTTCAAATCAAAACAACTGAGTACAGTCAGGAAACTGAAGCTGTGCTAATGAAGATCTGCAGTCATCTCATCTTCACTCATCTTCACTCATCTTCACTCATCTTCACTCATCTTCACTCATCTTCACTCATCTTTACTCATCTTTACTCATCTTCACTCATCTTCACTCATCTTCACTCATCTTTACTCATCTTCACTCATCTTTACTCATCTTTACTCATCTTCACTCATCTTCACTCATCTTTACTCATCTTTACTCATCTTTACTCATCTTCACTCATCTTTACTCATCTTCACTCACCTTCACTCACCTTCACTCACCTTTACTCACCTTCACTCACCTTCACTCACCTTCACTCACCTTCACTCATCTTCACTCATCTTCACTCATCTTCACTCATCTTTACTCATCTTCACTCATCTTCACTCATCTTTACTCATCTTTACTCATCTTCACTCATCTTCACTCATCTTCACTCATCTTCACTCATCTTCACTCATCTTTACTCATCTTCACTCATCTTCACTCATCTTCACTCATCTTCACTCATCTTTACTCATCTTCACTCATCTTCACTCATCTTCACTCATCTTTACTCATCTTCACTCATCTTCACTCATCTTCACTCATCTTTACTCATCTTCACTCATCTTTACTCATCTTTACTCATCTTTAGCACACTTTAGCACACTTTACTCATCTTTAGCACACTTTACTCATCTTCACTCATCTTCACTCACCTTCACTCATCTTTACTCATCTTCACTCACCTTCACTCATCTTTACTCATCTTTAGCACACTTTAGCACACTTTAGCACACTTTACTCATCTTTAGCACACTTTACTCATCTTCACTCATCTTTACTCATCTTTAGCACACTTTAGCACACTTTAGCACACTTTACTCATCTTTAGCACACTTTACTCATCTTCACTCATCTTTACTCATCTTTAGCACACTTTAGCACACTTTACTCATCTTTAGCACACTTTAGCACACTTTAGCACACTTTACTCATCTTTAGCACACTTTAGCACACTTTACTCATCTTTAGCACACTTTAGCACACTTTAGCACACTTTACTCATCTTTAGCACACTTTAGCACACTTTAGCACACTTTACTCATCTTTAGCGCCCTTTAGCACTCTTTACTCATCTTTACTCATCTTTAGCACAGTTTAGCACATTTTAGCACAGTTTAGCACACTTTAGCACACTTTAGCACAGTTTAGCACATTTTAGCACAGTTTAGCACACTTTAGCACAGTTTAGCACACTTTAGCAGACTTTAGCACATTTTAGCACAGTTTAGCACAGTTTAGCAGACTTTAGCACACTTTAGCACAGTTTAGCACACTTTAGCACAGTTTAGCACATTTTAGCACAGTTTAGCACACTTTAGCACAGTTTAGCACACTTTAGCAGACTTTAGCACATTTTAGCACATTTTAGCACAGTTTAGCACAGTTTAGCACACTTTAGCAGACTTTAGCACATTTTAGCACAGTTTAGCACAGTTTAGCAGACTTTAGCACACTTTAGCACAGTTTAGCACACTTTAGCACAGTTTAGCACATTTTAGCACAGTTTAGCACACTTTAGCACAGTTTAGCACACTTTAGCACACTTTAGCACAGTTTAGCACACTTTAGCACAATTTAGCACAGTTTAGCACACTTTAGCACAGTTTAGCACACTTTAGCACACTTTAGCACAGTTTAGCACACTTTAGCACAGTTTAGCACAGTTTATGTTTAAAAAGTTATTGTTCCTTCTCAGAGTAAAATTACAGAACGTTTAATAAAGTGATTCTTACAAAAAGCAGATTTATTAAGGAGTTTTATGGCATGAGTTGGCTTTGGCAAAGTTTAAAATCATATAAAAAGTTTTATTTTTGTGGCAGGAGAGGAATGAGAGAATTCATGCAAACAAATAATTACAATAATTACTATAATTACTATAATTACTATAATTACTATAATACTTAACGCCCTGATGACAATAACACTAATGTTAGACAGCGCCAGGAGCTTCACCTGGAGAACGTTTCAGAGAAAGTCTTCCACTCAGTACACACATTATAAATATAAAGATTATAAATATAAAGATTATAAATATAAAGATTATAAATTTAAGTTCCTTTTTATTTAACTTTTCTTGGTAAGAAGGAGCAGGAATCTTTATCTTCTCATGATTTGATTCAATTTCGATTCAAAAGCATATATATATATATATATATATACATATATATATTTTTTATATATATATACACATACATATATATATATATATACATATATATATTTTTTATATATATATACACATACATATATATATATATATATATATATATGTATGTATGTATGTATGTATGTATGTATGTATATATATATATATATATATATATATACATACATATACATATATATATACACATACATATATGTATATGTATATATATATATATATATATATATATATATATACACATACATATATATATATATATATACACATACATATATATATATATATATATATATATATACATACATACATACATACATATATATATATATATATACACATACATATATATATATATATATATATATATATATATACATACATACATACATACATACATACATATATATATATATATATATACACATACATATATATATATATATATATATATATATATATATATATATATATATATACATACATACATACATACATACATACATACATACATACATACATACATATATATATATATATATATATATATACATATATCGAGGGCTTGGAACCAGAGGGGCGTAAGTGGCATTTGACAAACTTTACAGCAGAGCCAAAACAAAATTTTGACCACACTTCAATCAACTGTATTTATTAACCTTCAGCCACAACATTGCAACCACATACATACTTATATGAGTTAGTACTTAAGTAAAAATATTATGGCATATTAACACAATGAACATATTCTAAAACCTTGTAAAATCTTAAAAATATGGCAAAAACATCAGATACGCCTTTTTGGCACCAAACATTTCCAATTCTTCTAAAGACAAATAGGGCGTATCTGCTGATCAGTGCAGAAATTATTGGTTAAAAACACTCTAACTTCATAAGTAATTCATTTTTCATATTATTTAAAATACTGTATACAATAGACACATTCTGCTTTGTTACTCTTTGCACTTTTCAATTTAGTTCCATTCCAATTTAGCCTGGCCATTGCCTTCCTATGCAATTTCAAACAGTTAAATTTCAATTCTCATTCATGAGTTCACATTCATGTATTTCAATTAAAACTGTTTAACATTTCATTTCAAACAGTTTAATTTCAGTTCTCTTGCTTTTTACACATTGTACTTTTCAGTTCACTTCAGCTCTCTGTTCACTCACTGCCCGCTGTCTGAGTGTTACAGAACTCTGCATAATAGTAAGGAATACTCCCATTTAGGGCTGCACAATATATCACAAAATCAGCAAACACAATATCACAAGAATCTAAATATATCACAATAACACTGTGGTCTTCTATCTGACAGAGATTTACACTGAAGAATCGCGCTCACAGTGGCTGCGGCCCGGAGGCTTGCTCCAAACAGAATTTCACTGGACTTTTTGTGCATGTGACAATAAACTTATCTATCTAATCATTTTCCACCAGAGCCTTAAAAGAACATGTGTTGTGACTAAATAAAAATGTTTAAAAAGTCCAGTTTTAGTGGTAATTTAATTAATTTAGTCCCAGCTTAGCCTTGTTTTATTCCTGGTTTAGTCTGAGTTAAGTTTGGATTTTGTGGCTGTTTTGTAAATACAGGAACTTACATTTTTGTGAAATGTAGTGAATTTAACTTACTATGTTCCAAAAGTAGGCTCTGTTTTCAAATATCGCAATAATATCATTATCGCAATTTTCAACATAGTTATTGAATATCGCATATTTTCTCCATATCGTGCAGCCCTAGTCCCGTTGGTGCACAGGGTGAGTAGGTCTTTTTAGTTTAAGGCACTGATCCCTGGAGGACTTTCATACACTGATCTGGGCGTGTGGTTCTGGTGCCTCTGGTTGTGCCAGCGTCAGTTTTTGGAAAGTTGAGGTGTGGCTGTCTGCTGACCTTGCAAATTTCTCTGAC